>SNVD02015802.1:0-11952 GCA_013180625.2 Boswellia sacra | reverse complement strand
TGCTAGGAAATAACATGTTTGAATTAGGCAAGGATTGCCATGATTGTTATGAATTGGGGTATAATAGCCATGTTTTACCATGATTGACGTAATTAGGCTAGAAATGCCGTGTTTAGGCTAAAATTGACATGTTTTGCAATGATTGATGTCATTAGGATGGAAACGCCATGTTTAGGCTAGAGTTGCCATATTTGCTATGATTGATGTGAATAGGTTAGAATTGCCATGCTTTGGTAGAATAGTTATGATTAAGTTTATGGCTTTATTTAGAATTTTTATTAAATAATTATGAATGTATGTGACGAGACTTGATAAGTATTGAATAGACTCACACATGGTAGTAAGGAATTCATTGCTTATAGAATCTTGAATTGATTGTTTATATTATATATATGATTTGCACGAAAATGCTATGCATGGAATGTTTATTTGAAGTGTTTAGAAGTATTTTACTTATTATTGAAGAATAATTGGATTTAATCCCTTCCCCTTTTCCCCATGTTGAAAGGAAATGTAATATATTCTCCTCCCTCTTTCTTTGTATGAATATACAATTGTATTGACTGAAAAATCACCTCACATGCCTTCAAGAAGATAAAATGAATTTTGTGTACATAAAATGAACAACATTAAGTGAATTGTATAACAAAGTTTAGCTATTATTATTTGGTATACCCTAGTGGAGGTCAAACTTACATCTAGGTAGGCTGAAGGCTCGTATCTAACTTCCTAAATCCATATCTGAAGGGATAAGGGCAATTTAGGTCCCAAAGCGAGGGATCGAGTTACCCCCATTCATTCTCAATTGAATAATTAGGTGGCAACTCCATTCTCCAAGCATGCCCATGGCTTGTTTGTGTTCCCTTAATTTTCAAAAGAGGCTTTAACACAGTGTCATGGTCTCAAACACTCTGATGGGATAAAAGCCCCCTTCACATTGGTGACTCCACTAGGGATATGAGTAGTTGATTCTGATTGGGATAACAAATCTTAATAGCTTATTTTGTTATTTTGAGTCGTTGCATCACTACACTTAGCACACAATAAGCATGAATTTCCCAAGATAGCAGTGTGGCATTGACATGAGAAATCTTTGGCTCCATTGAACCCTCGGATGACTCATTTTAGTGTCACCACCTTTAAGCATGCACCATTGAATTGGTATAATAAGAAATCAGTCCAATGGGGCATCTCTTGCTCCAAGGAGCCTAAACCATTGAATAGGATGAACATCCAAAACCCATGTTGAAATGCATGTCTATGAATGTAATTCCACATGATTAGAATAACTTGACTCAATCTCATGGAACCATGAATGAATGCCACATGTCAATTCACTCATCAAACAAACTAGGGGTATGTGCCACTTGTTAAGGATATCATGACATCTAGAGTCATGTTATGATAATTATAAAGAATCCAACATCAACTTGTTTGTTATAATTAAGATAAGAGAATCTCGCATTCCCATATCATATGATGATGACTTAGGAATGAGGCCAAAAATCCTAGGAAAGAGACTTGACCTTATTGAAACCTGAACTCAAATTTGATTGGATCAACACAGCGGAAACAACTTCAGGACTAGGATCTAGCAAATACCGGCTTTCAAACTTTTTCGTGCTTTCTCACCATTTTGATTCCCAAGTATGTCTAAATATCAACTGAAACACTTGTAGGAGTGTATCTTGACTAAATTTTTACCTAAGAACACAAACGAAACAATGTTAAGAGGGAAGGTAGCTCAAACATGAACCCCAAGGCACCCTCGAAGGCTTCTGCATCTTGGCTCAGGGAAAGAGGCTTGAGGTTGGCACAAAATCCAAGGCAAGGCATGTCTCACGTTTTTTGTCCTATAGCTCCCTAAGGGTTTTGATTGAAACCTAGTTGTTCATATATCTCCTCTTGTTTCCTTATTAAACTGTAATTTTGGACTTAGTATTTAATTAAGATTCTTTTAATCCTAATATAAATCTAATTGGACTTATAATTCAATTAGGTTTCTACAAATCTAATATAAATATAATTGAACTCTTACATATTTGAGTCCCACTCAAATAATTGCCTCTTTAATTCCACGTCAAACTCTTAATTAATTAAATCAAATTTAATTAATTAATAGCCCTAATAAGCCCAATAGCTTAATAGCCCAATAACTTATTTAATTAATCTTATTAATTAATTATCAAGCCCATTAGCTTATTTATTTAATTAAACTCTTTTAATTAAATAAAAATCCCATTTACAATTTACATATTTAATTTAATATTTGAAAATTATTCTAAATAAAATCTCAATTAAATTAAATAATTATTTCTCACAATTTAGTCTTATGTTCAGATGATTGAATTAGTTACTCAAAAGATCTTGATGGACTTATTTAATTACAAGCTCCAATAAGTTTGATCTAGTACCCTGTTATCTAATAACTGCAATGGACCCCACTTATTAACTTTATTCCATTCCACTATAGGTTTAAAGTTGTACTCTTGAATTAAATATTCTTTACAAAAAGCTTAATAATTTAATCTGATTAAATTGTTTCTTTTAAGCCCTATCCATTGAGTAGCAGGTTTACATAAATACCTTTCATGAATTACCAATAATTGGAGATAGATTTAAATTATTGTTTTACCCCTCCAATTTCATCTTGAGCTCTTGATACTAGTTTTACATCATTTAAGTGAGTTGAGATTTATTTTAACAAATCTCAGTTTAATTAATAGCTTTCATTAAACACTTAGCCAAGATTCTCTCAAATAAAACATTGTAAAACCATCAAGTTGGTATTTTGCAATCATTTCGGAGTCATGAACTCCATATCTATGGTATAATGTCTACTAATAGATAGATTTTACAATCCAACTAGTCAACGTATTAATCTTTATTTAAATCTCACTTTTCATTCTATTCAAAGATCATAGCCTACATATTAGAGGTACACTACTTACTCAGGATTAAGGTAGGAATGCCTTTAGTGCTCAGTTGTGATAATTTACATTCGATAATGGTATTTCCACTAAATGATATAATTCCACGTGGTCATGTTCAATGCATTCATAATGCACAAGTGTATTTGTCCTAAAGTCTCCACTTCAAACAGTTAGAGACTCACCATTTCTCCATTGAAGACAAACCACACAACAACCTTATCCAAACAAGTGCCCATCTTTAGTTTATAGGTTGTGAACTAGGTTTGAGACATGATAAAATCTTATGTCTCATAAATATCTCATATATATAAAATTTTATCAATAGATAACTTTGGAACCTTTTAATCATTGATACAATCATATTTGGGTAAAATAAATAATAACAACTTTATTTATTAATGATGTTTCTAAAACTTTATAGAAAATTTCGACCACTCTTGGGGCATATATCTAACAGACCTCACGCATGTGGAGGAATAAGGTTGAAAGGCTGAAAGTTTGTTTATGCCCATGAATGAGCTTGTATCATATGATGCATACATGCATTGCATGTATGGCATCACAGCTTAGGTTAGACAAGGTGATCACTTGACAAGACTTGAAACCATTGAACCAGTAGCTAAAATGGCTGCACCTAACAACAACGATGAGATGACATAAATGTAGGCTGACATCACCGCAAGCCCAATTTGTGGGGTTCATGCAAAATAGGCCTAACTAAGGAAATCAGCCACCGTTAGGTGCATATTGATAAGTGTCTATTTATATATCATTTTCATATCAATTCGTCCATGTTTCTTTGCTATATTCCTTGGTATTTTTATGTTTTTGTGTGGTTTTGATGTTTGTAGGAGTTTGGAGCAACTTGCACAAAAATGGAGTAAAACCCTTCATTTTCACCTCTGCTAGTCAACCATCTTCTCGATTTAATTGTATTGATATACAATGAACCCGATGACATATTATATACCGTTGGAAAGCTCTCGAAGTCTATTTTCTGGAGAAATTTACGTTTATAAATCCATTCAGTGTACCAAAAGTTGTAATCAAAACAGTGTGAGAAGTATAGAAATGTAATTCCACAAATCACTGTAGCATGTATAATACGGGACACTGTAGCAGGTTACTGTAGCAGAGTATTTAAACACATTTTAGGGTTTTATTTTGAGAACTTGAAGGGGGAAGAACGTGGTTGAGGCTGCAGCTCTGGAATTCTTTCATCTCCTGGAGTTCTTGAAAGAGAAAGGAAGCTTGGAAAGAGGAAGAACTACAATCCAAAGAGAATTACATCAAATTTGCTAAGTTTTTCCCTTCCCTTTCATTTTCTGGAATGTCTCCATGTTGTATTGTATTTACCACGTTCTTAAACATGTGTATCTGAATCTGAATTGGTTGAGGGTGATTTCAAAGCCCCTGATATGGTTTTTGTAAGTTGATAGTGCAAGAAGTTGTTATCCAATTCTCTAATTGAAGTTGCTTGTATTTTCCTATATCTAATGCTTATGATTGCTTGCTGGACTGTATTTCGAATGGCCAACTGAATATAATCTGGTTGTTGTCTATTGCTAGACTAGAAATCTTGATCCGTAATTGTCTTGAATATCTAATCCTTAGTAGCAAAATTGTGATCAGAGATTGCAATTGGAGAATACAACCTAAGTTAAATAATCCGAGCTTGTGTGTTTATTGCTTAGATCAACCTATCTTTCTTATTGTAATGCATCAATTGATTTAAATTTAGAGAGCTTGTTCTAGGTTGTTTAATGGATAGAGATTAAATAAAGAGCCTGTTTTTTATAACAACAAAGTAAGGAAAGATTGGGATAACAGAGCTTGTTGTTATCTACGGTTGATAATTTCAATGGTGTAATTGGATAACAATTCTATGATTAATTCACAAATCCATATCTTGTGGCAGAGAATGATCCCTTAATCAAGTTTCTCTCATTGATTTTTCACTCAAATTAACTTCTGTTTTGTTATTCTTAATTTGCATTCTTATTTCATTTAGTTAATCATTCAACAAAACCCCCCCTGTTTAGTTTATTGTTCCTGGAAAATAACAAATTCAATTAGAATCAATCCTCGTGGGAACGATATCTTACTTATCACTTTATTACTTGTGCGACTAGTATACTTGCTATTTTCGAACGCATCAAGTTTTTGGCGCCGTTGCCGGGGATTGATTTTCTAATCGATTTGTTATTTTGTTTTCATTGTTGATTCATATTTTTTTTGTTTTTCTTTTTGATTGTTTGTGTTTAGACAACATGGCAGTAAACTTCTATCAATTCAGTAGCGGATTTGAGCCACAAGTACCATGGAGAGTAAATAAGGTAAGCACTCCGAACATTGAACAACAACTTTTTGAGTTAACTTCTCTTGTGGAAAACATGGCTGTAGGACATATGCAGAAATCTTATGCATGTGAGGTATATTCTACCATGAAGCATCCAATCGACATGTATCCAACTTTGCAAGGAGATATGGAACAAGCCAATGCCATAGATGGATTTCCAGGACAAACAAGGCAATGGTATAATCCCTTCTCTAACACTTACAATGCTGGATGGATAGATCACCCCAATTTTAGTTACGGGAATCATCAACCGATCGCCCCAAATGGCATACCAAATTGGCCGCAAGGTTTTAATCAACCTAGAGTGCAGCAACCATTTCAAATACAACCACCACCAATGCCACATCCAGCACCACAACCAGCTTTACAAAACTCAGGTATGTCTCTCCAGGATATTGTTAATGCACTTGCCACTAACACAATGCAATTCCAGCAGGAAACTGGGCAAGTATCCAAAACCTCGCAAATCAAATGGGACAATTGGCTACTAGCATGAGCAAATTCGAGGGCCAAGACTCAGAAAAATTATCTTCTCAAATGGTGATCAATCCACGCGAGACTGCTAGTGCGATAACTTCGCGAAGTGGAGAGCAATTAGATGTCTTGCCAAGAAAATCACAAACTGATGAAGGAGATGACACCACATCCACCAATGAACAAAACATTGCCTTCTCAGTAAATTCCTATAACTGCTATTCCTTCTTATGTTACTCCTCCACCTTTTCCTAGCAGATTGGCAAAATTGAAGAAGGAGGAACAAGAACAAGAAATCCTGGAAACTTCTCACAAAATAGAGGTAAATATACCACTTTTGGATTCTATCGAGCAAGTACCTCATTACACAAAACGTCTCAAGGAGTTATGCACCAACAAGATAAATTTAAAAGGGAATGAGAAAGTAAGTGTGGGGGAAAATGTTTCAGCTGTACTACAAAGAAAAATTCCTCCGAAATGCAATAATCCAGGTACAATCACCATTCCATGCACCATTGGTAAAACCAAGTTTGAAAAAGCTATGTTAGATTTAGAAGCATCTATTAATGTCATGCCATATTCTATTTATGCTTCGTTAAATCTTGGACCTTTTGCGAAAACTGGTATTACCATTCAACTTGCTGATCATGTTAATGTATATCCCAAAAGAGTTGTGGAAGATGTGCTTGTGCAGGTGAATCAATTGGTTTTCCCAGCAAACTTCTATGTCCTTGAAATAGAGGATGAGACATCTCCTAATCCAACTTCGATTCTTTTAGGGAGACCATTCTCAAAAACTATTAGAACCAAGATTGATGTTCATGATGGCACTCTTATCATAGAGTTTGATGGCAAGGTGATATGTTTCAATATTTTTGAGGCAATGAGGTACTCTAGTGACTTACATTATGTTTTCGCAGTTGACGTTGTTGATTCTTTGCCACAACAATATTTTGAGTTAACTCGCAAGAATGGATTGGATGTAGCTATTAGTGAGCATATAAGGACAGAAAATTCCAATGAGTCAGGAATTTTGATACAAGTGTCTAAAGAAATGGAGGAAGCTGTGGCAAGCTTAGATGAGACCATAGCAATAACCACAAATAGGTATGATGTTTCGTACATTCAATTTACTTTATCTAATGAGAAACTTCTTCCTTCTATGATGAAAGCCAATACTTTGGAGCTTAAGTCATTGCCAGATCATTTGAATCATGGATTCTTGGGTGAGAATGATACTTTGCCAGTTACAATGGAAATGGGCTTTGCACGAATACAAGAAGAGAAACTCGTCCGAATACTTACAGATCACAAAATAGCTATTGGGTGGACGATTGCTAACATACAAGGCCCAGCCATATGCATGGACCAATTCTTGTTGGAAGAAAGATCCAAGCCCACTAGAGAAGCACAGTAGAGATTAGACCCTCCTATGATGGAACCAACGTCGGACTGAGGACGTTAAACCAAGCGCTCATTGGGAGGCAATCCAATGTTTTTGAAAAATAAATAAAAGAAAAGAAAAGAAAAATAAAATAAGGTAATAATGATCGATTTTTGTGTCTCAAGGAGATTCTTTTCGTAGGCCATCAAATTGATCAGGTTTTATCTCTCTTTGCCATCTGTCTTATTTGTTTATATATATATATATATATATTTTTTTTTTCTTGTTTTTGACTTTTGTTTGCTTTCGTGTTGTTATCTCTTTTATGTGTCTTTAGTTTCTTTTCTGCTCTTTGCTTTTCGTTTCTTTTGTTTAATTTGATTATTTCGTACTTTGTGCTCATTTGTGTAACAGCTTGAGGAAACACCGAAACAAGAATTGAAGCCATTGCTTGAAGGTTTGAAGCGTGCATATCTTGGAGAAGAATAGACTCAGACGGATTACTGGTAATATCTTTCCTTTTCTCCTCTTCAATGGATGCCGATATCTTTCTGTTGAACCTTCGTAAATATTTCCCTTCACTTCCTCAAAATGCTGTGTTTAAAATTTATAAAGTACGGATGACTAGACTTTGGGCATTGATGCTCCTAAATGTGCCTGGGGATATTCGATGGCTTATCGAAGCCACGGTGAAATTGTCCGGTGAGCCGGACATTAATCTCGCAAATACATGCCTGGTCTAGGAAAAAGCTACTACACCAAGAGGCGAAGAGCGAAAAGGTTACAAGTATGTTATAAATGTGCTAGATGGAATTGTAACCAGACTTGTCGTTCATTAGGTTTTTCGTACAGGAATAGAGAAGATAAACTTTCATTTATTAAGAATGGTTTGAGTAATGAGTCGCTGGATAATGTTTTGTTAACTCTCGAGTCACATTCTTGTGGACTTGTTCAGCGTGAAATTGCTTAATCTATGGACACAATTTCGTGATGAATTGCAATGTTATAGTCTAGGGAATCTGACTAAAAACGACCCTGTTTGCCAATTTATAAGAAAACTGGATGGAAGCAAATCCCTGACTCATAGAAGGCATTTCAGCCGTTACTGGACGTAAAACCAGAGGAAGATGTGAGCCACAATCACAACTACTTGTATATTTGAATTGTGTTGTTGTTGTAGAATTTTTTTTCTTGTTTCGTTTGATCTGATTATCAATGTTGTTTTTGTGTTGTTGTTGTTTGTTGATTTTGTTTGTTTTTATTTCAAGTTTTCTTTTTGACAAACCATATGACTACCCTATGGCATAAGTACACGTGGGAGACAAGTGTGGAGGTTTTGTCAACCTCCACCGAAAGTGTATCTCTATTTTTTATGCTTCACGTGGGAGACAAGTGTGGGGGTTTTGTCAACCCCCGCCGAAAGTGTATCTCCATTTGCCATGCTTCACGTGGGAGACAAGTGTGTAGGTTTTGTCAAACCTCGCCGAAAGCATATCTCATTTTTTCAAATCTTGGGGCGATAAATCTGCATCGAGCAACTCCCACCGACATTATGTCCCCATGTGTCAAATTTGAGAGTTTTACGTGTGTATATATCCATTTTGCATATTCTCAAATGTCATTTTATAACCTATCTTGCACTTGAATCGCATAATACCTAACGTACATCATTGTCTTGCACAAGTTTAGAGTACTTTTAGAAATGGAGAAAACACCAATTCGGCGATTCCGCAACATATACGTATTTTGCGGATCGCAATTTGGTAAAGATGGAGAGTTTACAACAGCAGCTCTTGATCTTGGTAGGACATTAGCTGCGAGGGGTATTCATTTGATTTATGGAGGGGGTAGTCTTGGGTTAATGGGGTGTGTGTCGACAGCTGCATCCCTATGAGGGAGCAAAGTTCTCGCATTATCCCTAAACCATTAGCTGTACGAGATATCGTAGGCAACACCATGGGGGAAGAGTTACAGGTTTCTAGTATGCATGAGCGTATTGCACATATGGTCATTAAATTTGATGCATTTATAGCTTTGCCCAGTGGTTATGGTACATTAGAGGAGATATTTCAAATCACCTCTTGGGCACAACTAAACATCCATCGGAAACCCATTGGTTTGTTAAATGTCAATAATTTTTTTGATGGTTTGTTGTCTTTTCTTGATCAAGCAGTAGAAAAAAACTTCATCTCACAGTCGGCGAGGCAAATCCTGGTTACAGCTTCAACAGCAGGGGAGTTAATTGACAAACTACAAGAATTCGTCTATTCGCCTGATCCAACAACAGCTCGGATTGATTGGTTTGGAGAAGGCAATAAGAGGCGTAAACTGGATTTAACACTTCATCTGTAATCTCTATTTGCTGGTTTGCTTCGTTTTTGTTTGCTTTCTTTTTATTGTGTTTATTTGAAGTTTTTCATGTTATTTCTTTTGAGCTTTTTCAGGTTATTTCTTTTGTTCCAGGTAATATTTTCTAATCTTGGATTTTAGAGTGGTGGCTTAAAAAGTTTAAGTCCTCTTGAAACGCATTATGGATCTCTTTAATCTATAATGGCTGAATAAGGAGGCTAACTTCTAAACTTTTTAGACCCATTCTAACTGATTTGTTTTTATTTGCTGGCTTGTTGGACTTTGTTCTTTTATGAGTAAGTTTAGTATTGTGTAATTTAGAGTTGTTGTGTGTTTTTGTCTTTATCAGTTTTGATTCAAAAAAAAAAACATTGTGGAGAAACCTGAGAATGGCAGAATATGGGGTTTTCTTAACTCTTGAAACGCATTCTCTCTAAATAAATCTGTAGTTTGTTTATTTCATGTTGTTTGAAATGTCTTGTTTCTTGTTTTGTTCTTTCATAATAAAGGTATATAGGCTGGAAACCTTAAGTCTGCGGTCTACTTGTCCTAAGGATTGTTGAAATATACAATCTTGACTCAGGTGTAACAACGCCACATACCTTTTTTCTTGCATTTTGTGGGTCGATGATAAGATAATGATTGAATTAAGAATAACTCTTGGAAAATGATAAATGATGCATGGATCTGTGTGCTTGAAATGTTTATTGGTTTTCGCTTTGCTTTTGATTCCTTCCACAACATTGAGCACTGAGCTATTATCACTGAGTTATTTGTTCACTTAGAGAAAGTTTATGTAATTTAAATGTTTCTTCAGATTTAAATGAATTCTAGAACTTGTTTGATGGTCACTCAAGGCGAAATCCTAGACTGTGCAACATTGGGGAAATGATTTAGGCCATCTTTGGACCGTTTGAGCCTTAATAGCCAACCTTGACAGAAATTGATCCCTAGTTACCCCGTTGAGCCGCTGTAAGCCTTTTTCTTTGTTAACTCACTAAAAGATTTCCTAACCTCAAAGAATTTGTTCCAAACAGTTTATCTAGGACCTATGAGCATGTAGATCATTCACAATTAAATTTTGAGCTATGTTCAGGTTTTGGGAAGTTAGAGGAGATTGGGATGTGTCATGAGCAATGCAAGTGAGTTCTATTGTGTTTGTAAATAAAAAAAAAAGAAAAAAAGAAGTAAAAAGCAATGTACTTATGTCCAAGTACTTACACAGTTGTGAGGGGACAATGTGTTGTTTAAGTTGTGGAGGGAGGCGCGAACTGTAATAAAAAAAAAGAAAAAAAAAAGAGAAAAAAAAGAAAAAAAAGAACAAAAGAAGAAGAATAAGAGATCTATACCCTTAAGAGTTCTTAAAAAGAATGAAACAACAAAGTGTGGGGGTGTAGTTTTCTTTTGTTTTCTGCCAAAAAAAAAAAAAAAGATTGAGTGTTCTAAATAAGTTTGGGGGTGTAACCTGGTGAATTGAAATGAAGTTGTATTATAGGGTTGAGCTCTACATAGTCTTGAATGATTTATCTGTTTGTGGGTGATTTGAGCCAAATTATTATCCTTTATCATACATTCACCCAAGCCAAACGTTACAAGCCTAATAAAGTCCTACTTGATCCTTGGTTGTTGTGCATGTCTACATTAGTGGAGAGTGACTTGAAAAGCAGGCCTATGGAGTTCATTTATACACACATCTTCAATATTAAATATGATTCATTTTTATGCATAAACTCATCCGGGGTACAAGTGATTAGGTGAGAAATAAGCTCTTGTTTTTTTTCTTTTTGTTTCCTTTTTTTTGTTTTACCAACCACACATAACTTGAGGAAGTGGAAATGAAGCGAAAACTATCTTTTGAGATAAAATTCTTGATCAAGTGCATTATTTTGAAGTTTTCCTTGGGTTATAATTAAGTACAATTTTTGAGGCCTATTTGCAAGATGAAGCATTTGTGTGTTTTAATTTTTTGTTGATTCTGTTTCGGTTTAGTTTTATTTCACATTGTCATAGTTGCTCGAGGACTAGCAAAGTCTAATTGTGGGGGAATTTGATAAGTGTCTATTTATATATCATTTTCATATCAATTCGTCCATGTTTCTTTGCTATATTTCTTGGTATTTTTATGTTTTTTGTGTGGTTTTGATGTTTGTAGGAGTTTTGGAGCAACTTGCACAAAAATGGAGTACAACGCTTCATTTTCACCTCTGCTAGTCAACCATCTTCTCGGATTTAATTGTATTGATATACAATGAACCCGATGACATATTATATACCGTTGGAAAGCTCTCGAAGTCTATTTTATGGAGAAATTTACGGTTTATAAATCCATTCAGTGTACCAAAAGTTGTAATCAAAACAGTGTGGAAGTATAGAAATGTAATTCCACAAATCACTGTAGCATGTATAATACGGGACACTGTAGCAGGTTACTGTAGCAGAGTATTTAAACACTG
>SNVD02015800.1:0-119950 GCA_013180625.2 Boswellia sacra | reverse complement strand
AACTCATTAAATTTTGTCATGGTTCTGGCGTGATTCCACGATTTCTATTCAGTGCAACTCTACACTCCCTTAAGATTTCTAGATGTTGCTTAGCACTCACTAGGGATCTTTGTGTGTTTCCATATTCCTCTCATTAGCATGTTAAAATTCTAAATTATGTCGTGAGGTCCCAATGGGATTCCACGATCTTTAATGATGTGGGTGTAATTCTGGAATTTTTGAAACTTTGGCATCGCTTTTATGCTTCGTAGGGATGTGATTGTCTTTCCACCAGGGATTTCGAGTCGACTCTGCATTTTTTGGCAGTTTCATACTCTCGCACTTCTCTAAGGTTGTGTTGTACTTCTTAGTTTGTTTTGGGATTCGTGTCCATCGGGGAATTCTCATGCAGTTCTACAACTTTCAGGGTTTTTTGGTGTAATTCTATGTCCAATTGGGATTTCAAAATAATTTTGTAATTCTCCTTATATGAATTTGGGACTCCTTTGGGGACTCAAGTGTACTTCTACAACCTTTTGGGTTCTAGATGTGATTCCATTCCTTGAGAATCTTTGGTGTAGTTATGTGTCTTACTAGGATTATATGTCCATTGAGGAATTTTGTTGTCATTTTGCAACTTTTTGGATACAAAGTGCAATTTTGAGCTTCCTCGGGATTTGGGTGTAATTTTTCAACTTCTTGTGTTCGTGATGTAGTTTTATAGCTCCATTGAGGATTCGAATGTGCTTCTATAATTTTTTTGGGTTCTAAAAGGATTCGGCAATCCTTGGGGGTGTCTGGTGTAATTCTGAACTCTACTGGTATGTGGATGTGATTTCACAACTTCTTGGGTTTTAGAGACAATTCTACCATCCTTAGGGGTGCCTGTAAGTTTCACAACTTTTCAACGGCCCTGCAAAAATTCTCCAGAAACTAGGGTTAGAAATCCACCAAAATCAAAATTCAATTTTAGAGGTGCCCGCCGCTAATTACAGGTGCGCAACTCTACGCACAACGCGTGCCTCTAATGTGCGATCTAGTATATAAACAAAATTCCTTCATTTTCTCGGCCACCAAAACTCTCAACTCCTTTTAAATTTTATAAAATTTTCAGCCTCCTACAGCGATGGTGAATCATCCAATGGAGATTAACCTCAATCCTCATGCTTTGATGATGCATCCGACACTCATCGACGGTCCGATCGACGATGATACAGGAATCTGACGCGACTTGGATAGTCATGACTTCTCAAGGGTAAGTTCTCCGTTCCCTTGTCATTATTTTAGCATTTTAACGGTTTTTTGTGTATTTTGGGCAATTTTTGCATATAAAGCTTTTTGGAAATCCGAGCCCCTGCAAGTAGATAGAGACGCGTGCTTTAGGGTTAGAGTTTTTTCTAGGATTTTCTCCTTTGTGGTGTGTGCCTGTAATCACTCCTGGAGCCTCCTCATAAATGGGGTGTGACTTTTGCGTAGAGGCGTGCGACTCTAGTTTGAGGTGCCCACTCCAGTCTTCAATTTTTCGCAATTTAATCCCTTTCCTTTCATTCTTCCTCTAACATTGCCCATTCTTCTTCCCTCTTTTCAGGTGGAGAACATGCACAGACCCAGAGGATCATATCGATGTGCCTGCAAGTGGTATGACACGATTCCGGAGCATAGCCCTTTGCGACAGCTTACCTCGGACGTCGGCTTTGACAATTTCATCCAGACCTTGCCAGTGCAGTAGACCTACACAAACAAGAAGGCACCATCAGCCTTGGTCAACAGGTGGATGGATACCACTCATACTTTCCACTTCAGTTCTAGGGAGATGACGATCACCCCCTTTGATCTGATAGCACTGACCGGCATCTCCTTTTTTGGGGAGGCAGTCCCTTTTGATAGTCGATTGTGCAGTTTGCTAGCACCAAATTAGAGTAGGTAGGTCAAGAGACTGTTGGGTTTTGCCTCTTCCTATGACTGTCCCAACGACATCCCTTACAAGCCTATCATGCTATACTAGAAGGGTCGGCAACCTCGATCCAAACTGGAGCTCGAGCAGTGCACCCAAAGCTTCATTTTCCACTTTTTGAGTATGACGCTGTTTTCCAACATGTAGAGTACTAGTGACCTGACTGATGGGGAACCCGTATAAAACAAACTGAACTCAAAAACTCACACTCACACACGATCAATCAACACTCACACACACAATCAAACTGAATACTTCTTTGATATTTCAAAATAATGTCTGAATAATAATTGTCTAACAAAACCCTATATTTATACTAATCAAGACATATTGGAAAATAGGAAAGTCAAAATCCTATTTAAGTCAAAATCCCTAAACTAACAATTTAGGTTTGAATCAAATTAGGAAAAGTCAAGATCCCTAATTTGAGTCAAAATCCCTAAACTGATAATTTCCCAAATTAATTAAAACCCTAATTAAATAACTATTAAAAGACTATATTAACCCTCATAACAAAATAAGCCATGCTACATCACTGACTCTTCCATACAGTCTTTAAGACTTGGGCAAAGTCAACAGCTTTGGCTAGGGTCGTCCTGCGTTAGCCCACCTTTATTATCATTTGGATACAAGGTGTTGTGGGCAAAGTTTATCGGCGGCTTCTCTATCCTCATCGAGGTTTGGTTTTAACCTCTTCTTCTCTTGTCTTTCATTTTCTAGACTCATCCATTAACCCTTGCCTCTCTCTTTTCTTCTTCTGCTCAGATATGGGCTTGCAAGTGTCACATTGTCTCTACACAAATCGAGTGGCCTACTTAAGGATACCTAAGGGCCACCCGATGGTTGGATGGTCACAAGAGGGAGGATGTGGCTTTCCTCAATGACATCTTCAAGAACACGTTGTTCGCCCTCACTTGGGATAGGGTAAGAGAAGTCGTATTATTATTATTGACTTTTGAATCCTTGGACAAAGACTTACGTCCTCTTATTTTGCTGGTGAATTAGGTTCCATAGTCGGAGGATCAGGATCTAAACATTTAGACTCTTGCCATGAGGCAAGCACACGACCTCTGCGCCTATAAAATGTTATTGGTGGGCCCTAAGGCCTGCATGTGGTTCTTGAAGGAATGTGTATTTGATTGGGCCCAAGGCTGGCTCACCATAGAAGGGACACATATTGATGACATCTCTTTCCTAGCTCATGAGCGCTCATACACGGACTGGGCTCAAGAGTTCTTGCTTGAGCCTCATCAGTCCCTACCATGCTCTAGATGAGGGTCAAGCTCCTCGGACTCCACCCCTCCATCCTATCCTTGTAACCGTCAATCTACTAGTCCTTCTTCGAGCACTCGGTGTCAGGGGAAAAGGCCACATGGTAGTTCTGCATCGATGACAGCTTTTGAGGACACTGTCATTCCAGATCCTCTCATCATTATTAGTAGTTTTAGGATCGAACGATTGCTACAATGAATGTATTGAAATCAGCGAGGGACTTTCAATCCTTGCAAGCTTCTGTTGGATGAGACTTTGAGGTTCCCGTTCATGCCACCGGGCACTAGTCATGTGAGTACTTTCTTCTTTTGTTCATTTTTCTTGCATATAGTCAATTTTCTAACAAAAATGCAAACTATTTATGCAAATCACTCGTGATGCAGCAGAGCACTTGAGGAGGCTCTTCATAGCGACCCAGGGGCTCATCTTTAAGCTTTCTCGCCAGTACCAGCTAAGAACCTCAACTCTTCGTGTTCTTATGTATGCATGACTTATTTTTCTATTTGCTGACTCTTTTCATGTCTTGCTTAGATCAGAAGGCTACGCAAGAGAGCCAGGAACTTCACGAGGAGAATACAGGTCTTCACCAGCAGGTTGACTACTTGGAGAGGACGCTAACAGCATGCTCGGTCTTTCAACTGGTACAGGATCATCTCACCCTACTGGCAATTCTACCGATGTTGGGTGATAGGTGACTATTTATGTATTACTTTTATATCAATTCGTCCATGTTTCTTTGCTATATTCCTTGGTATTTTTATGTTTTTGTGTGTTTTTGATGTTTGTAGGAGTTTTGGAGCAACTTGCACAAAAATGGAGTAAAACCCTTCATTTTCACCTCTGCTAGTCAGCCATCTTTTCGGATTTAATTGTATTGATATACAATGAACCCGATGACATATCATATACCGTTGAAAAGCTCTCGAAGTCTACTTTTTGGAGAAATTTACGGTTTATGAATCCATTCAGTGTACCGAAAGTTGTAATCAAAACAGTGTGAGAAGTGTAGAAATGTAATTCCACACATCACTGTAGCATGTATAATACGGGACACTGTAGCACGTTACTGTAGCAGAGTATTTAAACACATTTTAGGGTTTTATTTCATAACTTGAAGAGGGGAGAACGTGGAGGAGGCTGCATCTTTGGATTTCTCTCATCTCTTGGAGTTCTTGAAGGAGATTGAAGGCTTGGAAAGAGGAAGAACTACAAATCCTAAGAGATTTTCATCAAATTTGCTAAGTTTTCCCTTTCCCCTTCATTTTCTGGAATGTCTCCATATTGTATTGTATTTGTATTGTGTCTGAATATGTGTAACTAAATCTGAATTGGTTGAGGGTGATTTCAAAGCCCTTGATATGGTTTTTGTGAGTTGATTGTGCAAGATATTGTTATCCAATTCTCTAATTGAAGTTGCTTGTATTCTCCCATATTTAATGCTTATGATTGCTTGCTGATTGTATTTGAGTGGCCAACTGAATATAATCTGGATATTGATCTATTGCTAGACTAGAAATCTTGATCCGTAATTGTCTTGAATTTCTAATCATTAGTAGCAAAATTGTGATCAGAGATTGCAATTGGAGAATACAACCTAAGTTAAATAATCCGAGCTTGTGTGTTTATTGCTTAGATCAACCTATCTTTCTTATCGTAATGCATCCATTGAATTAAATTTAGAGAGCTTGTTCTAGGTTGTTTAATGGATAGAGATTAAATAAAGAGCCTGTTTTATTTAACAACAAAGTAAGGAAAGATTGGGATAACAGAGCTTGTTGTTATCTACGGTTGATAATTTCAATGGTGTAATTGAATGACAATTCTACTATTAATTCACAAATCCATATCTTGTGGCAGAGAATGGATCCCTTAACCAGGTTACTCTCATTGATTTTTCACTCCATTTTACTTTGTGTTGTATTATTGTGCATTTACATTAATATTTCATTTAGTTAATCCATCAACAAAACCCCCCCTGTTTAGTTTATTGTTGCTGGAAAATAACAAATTCAATTAGAATCAATCCTCGTGGGAACGATATCTACTCATCACTTTATTACTTGTGCGACTAGTATACTTGCTAGTTTCGAACGCATCAAGTTTTTGGCGCCGTTGCCGGGGATTGATTTTCTAATCGATTTGTTATTTTGTTTTCATTGTTGATTCATATTTTCTTTGTTTTTCTTTTCTGATTGTTTGTGTTTGGGCAACATGGCAGTAAATTTCTAACAATTCAGTAGCCAATTTGAGCCACAATTACATTGGAGTGTAAATGAGGTAAGCACTCATAACATTGAACAACAACTTTCTGAGTTAACTTCTCTTGTGGAAAACATGGCTATAGGACATATGCAGAAATCTTATGCATGTGAGGTATATTCTACCATGGAGCATCCAATCGACATGTATCCAACTTTCAAGAAGAATATATGGAACAAGCCAATGCCATGGGTGGATTTCCAGGACAAACGAGGCAATGGTATGATCCGTTCTCTAGCACTTACAATGCTGGATGGGAAGATCAACATAATTTCAGTTACTGGAATCATCAACCAATCACTCCAAATGTGATACCAAATCAGCCACAAGGTTTCAATCAACCTAGAGTGCAGCAACCTTTTCAAATACAACCACCACCAATGCCACAACCAGCATCACAACCAGCTCCAGAAAACTCAGGTATGTCACTCCAGGATATTGTTAATGCACTTGCCACTAACACAATGCAATTACAGCAGGAAACTGGGGCAAGTATCCAAAACCTGACAAATCAAATGGGACAATTGGCTACTAGCATGAGCAAATTCGAGGGCCAAGACTCAGAAAAATTATCTTCTCAAACGGTGATCAATCCAAGAGAGAATGCTTATGTGATAACTTTGCAAAATGGAGAGCAAATTCAAAATGGAGAGACAAATGGGAAAACAAAATTGGGGGAAGTATCCAAAACCTGACAAAGAAAATCACAACTGATGAAGGAGATGAATTGTGCACTTCCACCATGAACAAAACATTGACTTCTCAGGTAAATCCTATAACCCCCATTCTTTCATATGTTTCTCCTCCACTTTTTCCTAGTAGATTTGCAAAATCGAAGAAGGAGGAGCAAGAACAAGAAATCCTGGAAACATCTCACAAAATCGAGGTAAATATACCACTTTTGGATGCTATCAAGCAAGTACCTCATTATACAAAATGTCTCAAGGAGTTATGCACCAGCAAAAGAAAGTTAAAAAGAAATGAGAAAGTAAGTGTGGGGGAAGATGTTTCAGCTGTATTGCAAAGGAAAATTCCTCCAAAGTGCAAAGATCAAGGTACGTTCACCATGCCATGCACCATTGGTAAAACCAAGTTTGAAAGAGTTATGTTAGATTTAGAAGCATCTATTAACATCATGCCATATTCTATTTATGCTTCTTTAAATCTTGGACCTTTTGCGGAAACTGATATTACCATTCAACTTACCAAAAGTGTTGTGGAAGATGTGCTTGTGCAGGTGAATCAATTGGTTTTCCCAGCAAACTTCTATGTCCTTGAAATAGAGGATGAGACATCCCCTAATCCAACACCGATTCTTTTAGGGAGACCATTCTTGAAAACTGCTAAAACCAAGATTGATGTTCATGATGGCACTCTGACTATAGCGTTTGGTGGCAAAGGTGATGGTTTTAATATTTTTGAGGAAAAATGAGGTACTTAATGACTTACATCTGTTTTGCAGTTGACCGTTATGATTTATTGCAACAACAAGGTTTGAGTTAACTCACAAGAATGAGTGGGATGGTGCTATTAGTGAACACATAAGGATAGAAAGTTTCAAAGAACCAAGAAAAGCTTGATACAAGTGTCCTAAAGAGTGGAGGAAGCTTGTGACAAGCTTCGGATGAGACTAGAGCATCTAACCACAAATAGGTATGATGTTTCGTACATTGAAGTGCCTTTATCTAATGAGAAACTTCTTCCTTCTGTGATGAAAGCCAATACCTTGGAGCTTAAGTCACTTCCAGATCATTTGAATTATGGATTCTTGAGTGAGAATGATACTTTGCGAGTTACAATGGAAATGGGCTTTGCACGAATACAAGAAGATAAACTCGTCCGAATACTTACAGATCACAAAATAGCTATTGAGTGGACAATTGTTGAAATCCAAGGCCTATCCATATGCATTGACCGTATCTTGTTAGAAGAGGGATCCAAGCCCATTAGAGAAGCACAACAAAAATTGGATCCTCCCATGATGGAACCAACGTCGGGCTGAGGACGTTAAACCAAGCGCTTATTGGGAGGCAACCCAATGTTTTTGAAAAATAAAAAAAAGAAGAAAAGAAAAATAAAATGAGGTAATAATGATCGATTTTTGTGTATCAAGGAGATTCCTTTTGTAGACCATCAAATTGATCAGGTTTTATCATCTTTGCATCTGTCTCATTTGTTTTTATATTGATTTACTGTTTTTTTACTTTTTGTTGCTATTGTGTTTTATCTCTTTATGTTTTTTTTTTTTATTTTTTTTTTGTTCTTTAGTTTAGTCTTTTGCTCTTTTCTGTTCCTTTCTTTTGTTAATTTGATTACTCTGGCGTGAGGCTCATTTGTGCAGCAGCCTTGTGGAAAAACATCCAAACGGAAGTTTGAAGTCATATCGCCAAAGGTTTGAAACGTGCATATCTTGGAGAAAAACAAACTCAATCGCATTATCGGTAATAGCTCTCCTTTTCTCCTCTCAATGGATGCCGATATCTTTGTGTCAAACCTTCGTAAATATTTCCCTTCACTTCCTCAAAATGCTGTGTATAAAATTTATAAAGTGCGGATGACTAGAATTTGGGCGTTGATGCTCCTAAATGTGCCTGCGGATATCCGATGGCTTATCGAAGCTAAGGTAAGATTGTCCGGTGAGCCGGACATTAATCTCGCAAAATACATGCCTGGTCTAGGAAAGAGCTACTACGCCAAGAGGCGAAGAGCGAAAAGGTTACAAGTATGTTATAAATGTGCTAGATGGATTTGTAACCAGACTTGTCGTTCATTAGGTTTTGCGTCCAGGAATAGAGAAGATAAACTTTCATTTATTAAGAATGGTTTGAGTAATGAGTCGCTGGATAATGTTTTATTAACTCTTGAGTCGCATTCTTGTGGACTTGTTCAGCGTGAATTGCTTAATCTATGGACACAATTTCGTGATGAATTGCAGTGTTATAGTCTAGGGAATCTGACTAAAAACGACCCTGTTTGCCAGGTTATAAGAAAACTGGATGGGAAGCAAACCCCCAACTCATAGAAGGCGTTTCAGCCGTTACTGGACGTAAAACCAGAGGAAGATGTGAGCCACAATCATAATTACTTGTATATTTGAATGTGTGTGTTGTTGTCGAATTTTTTTTTCTTGTTTCATTTGATCTGATTATCAATGTTGTTTTTGTGTTGTTGTTGTTTGTTGATTTTGCTTGTTTTAATTTCAAGTTTTCTTTTTGACAAACCAGATGACTACCCCATGATATAAGCACACGTGGAAGACAAGTGTGGAGGTTTTGTCAACCTCCGCCGAAAGTATATCTTTACTTTTCATGCTTCACGTGGGAGACAAGTGTGGCGGTTTTGTCAAACCCCACCGAAAGTATATCTCCATTTTTCATGTTTCACGTGGGAAGACAAGTGTGTAGGTTTTGTCAAACCTTGCCGAAAGCATATCTAATTTTTTCAAATCTCGGGGCGATAAATCTGAATCGAGCAACCCCACCGAAAATCTCTGTTCCAATGTGCAATTTGAGAGTTTTAGTGTGTATATATCCATTCTCCATATTTTCAAATGTCATTATTATAACCTGTCTTACACTTGAAAAGCATATTACCTAACTGCATCATTGTCTTACACAAGGTTAGAGCACTTGTAGACATGGAGAAAACACCAATTCGGCGATTCCAAACTATATGCGTATTTTGTAGATCGCAATTTGGTAAAGATGGAGAGTTTACAAAATCAGCTCTTGAGCTTGGTCGGACATTAGCGGCAATGGGGTGTATTCATTGTGATTTAGGAGGGGTAGTCCTGGGTTAAGGGGTGTGTGTCAACAGCTGCATTCCCTAGGGAGGGAGCAAGTTCTCGGCATTAATTCCCTTAAAACCATTAGCTGTACGAGATATCGAAGGCAACACAATCGGGGAAGAGTTACAGGTCTCTAGTATGCATGAGCGTATTGCACATATGGTTGTTAAGTCCGATGCATTTATAGCTTTACCCGGTGGTTATGGCACATTAGAGGAGATATTTCAAATCACCTCTTGGGCACAGCTAAACATCCATAAAAAACCCATTGGTTTGTTAAATGTCAATAACTTTTTTGATGGTTTGTTGTCTTTTCTTGATCAAGCTGTAGAAAAAAATTTTATCTCACCATCAGCGAGGCAAATCCTTGTTACAGCTTCAACGGCAGGGGAGTTAATTGACAAACTACAAGAATTCGTCTATTCGCCTGATCCAACAACAGCTCGAATTGATTGGTTTGGAGAAGGCAATAAGAGGCGTAAACTGGATTTAACACTCCATCTGTAATCTCTTTTTGCTGGTTTGCTTTGTTTTCATTTGCTTTGTTTTTATTGTGTTTATTTGAGTTTTTTTTTCAGGTTGTTTCTTTTGTCCCAGGTAATATTTTCTAATCTTGGCTTTTAGAGTGGTGGCTTAAAAAGTTCAAGTTCTCTTGAAACGCATTCTGGATCTCTTCAATCCATAATGGCTGAATAAGGAGGCTAACTTCTAAACTTTTTAGACCCATTCTAACTGACTTGTTTTTGTTTGCTGACTTGTTGGACTTTGTTATTTTATGAGTAAGTTTAGTTTTGTGTAATTTAGAGTTGTTGTGTGTTTTTGTCTTTATCAGTTTCGATTCGAAAAAAAAAACATTGTGGAAAAACCTGAGAATGGCAGAATATGGGGTTTTCTTAACTCTTGAAACGCATTCTCTCTCAATAAATCTGTAGTTTGTTTATTTCATGTTGTTTGAAGTGTCTTGTTTCTTGTTTTGTTCTTTCATAATAAAGGTATATAGGCTGGAAACCTTAAGTCTGCGGGCTACTGGTCCTAAGGATTGTTGAAATATACAATCTTGACTCAGGTGTAACAACGCCACGTACCTCTTTTCTTGCATTTTGTGGGTCGATGATAAGATAATGATTGAATTAAGAATAACTCTTGGAAAATGATAAATGATGCATGGATCTTTGTGCTTGAAATGTTTATTAGTTTTTGCTTTACCTTTGATTCCTTGCACAAAATTGAGCACCGAGCCATTATCACTGAGTTATTTGTTTACTTAGAGAAAGTTTATGTAATTTAAGTGTTTCTCCAGATTTCAATGAATTCTAGAACTTGTTTGATGGTCACTCGAGGCGAAATCCTAGACTGTGCAACATTAGGGAAATGATTTAGGCCATCTTTGGATCGTTTGAGCCTTAAGAGCCAACCTTGACTAAAATTGATCCCTAGTTACCCCTTTGAGCCTCTGTAAACCTTTTTCTTTGTTAACTCACTAAAAGATTTCCTAATCTCAATTGAATTTGTTCCAAACAGTTTATCCCTTACCTATGAGCATGTAAATCATTCGCAATTACATTTTGAGCTATGTTCTGGTTTTGGGAAGTTAGAGGAGGTTGGATTATGCCATGAGCAATGCAAGTGAGTTTTATTATGTTTGTAAAAAAAAAAAAGAGAAAAAAAATCTGTACTTATCTTCCACGTACTTAAACATTGAGGACAATGTATTGTTTAAGTGTGGGGGAGTGGAATTGCAGTTAAAAAAAAAAGAAAAAAAAGAAAAAAAAGAGTTCTATACCCTTGGGCGTTCTTAAAAAGAATGAAACAACAAAGTGTGGGGGTGTAGTTTCTTTTGCTTTCTACAAAAAAAAAAAGAAAAAAGAAAAAAAAAAAAAAAAAAGAGAGTTCGAGTGTTCTGAATAAGTTTGGGAGAGTCATTTGATGAATAAGAATGAATTTTTTATGTCATGGGCTTGAGCTCCACATAATATTGAATGATTTTATGTGTTTGTGGGTGATTTGAGCCTAATTATTATCCTTTATCATACCTTCACCCAAGCCAAACGTTACAAGCTTAATAAAGTCCTACTTGATCCTTGGTGTTGTGCATGTCTACATTAGTGGAGAGTGACTTGAAAAGCAGGCCTATGGAGTTCATTTATACACACATCTTCAATATTAAATATGATTCATTTTTATGCATAAACTCATCCGGGTTACAAGTGATTAGGTGAGAATGGCTCTACACACACACACTTGAGGAATTGAAGTGAAGCGAAACTAATCTTTGAGATAAAATTCTTGATCAAGTGCATTATTTTGAAGTTTTCCTTGGGTTATAATTAAGTACAATCTTTGAGGCCTATTTGCAAGTTGAAGCATTTGTGTGTTTTAATTTTTTTTGATTCTGTTTCGGTTTAGTTTTGTTTCATATCATTTTAGTTGCTCGAGGACTAGCAAAGTCTAAGTGTGGGGGAATTTGATAGGTGTCTATTTATGTATTACTTTTATATCAATTCGTCCATGTTTCTTTGCTATATTCCTTGGTATTTTTATGTTTTTGTGTGGTTTTGATGTTTGTAGGAGTTTTGGAGCAACTTGCACAAAAATGGAGTAAAACCCTTCATTTTCACCTCTGCTAGTCAGTGATCTTCTCGGATTTAATTGTATTGATATACAATGAACCCGATGACATATCATATACCGTTGAAAAGCTCTCGAAGTCTACTTTTTGGAGAAATTTACGGTTTATGAATCCATTCAGTGTACCGAAAGTTGTAATCAAAACAGTGTGAGAAGTGTAGAAATGTAATTCCACACATCACTGTAGCATGTATAATACGGGACACTGTAGCAGTCACTGTAGCAGAGTATTTAAACACATTTTAGGGTTTTATTTTCATAACTTGAAGAGGGGAGAACGTGGTGGAGGCTGCAGCTCTGGAATTCTTTCATCTCTTGGAGTTCTTGAAGGAGAAAGGAAGCTTGGAAAGAGGAAGAACTACAATCCAAAGAGAATTACATCAAATTTGCTAAGTTTTTCCCTTCCCTTTCATTTTCTGGAATGTCTCCATGTTGTATTGTATTTACCACGTTCTTAAACATGTGTAACTGAATCTGAATTGGTTGAGGGTGATTTCAAAGCCCCTGATATGGTTTTTGTAAGTTGATTGTGTAAGGAATTGTTATCCAATTCTCTAATTGAAGTTGCTTGTATTCTCCCATGTTTAATGCTTATGATTGCTTGCTGATTGTATTTGAGTGGCCAACTGAATATAATCTGGATATTGTCTATTGCTAGACTAGAAATCTTGATCCGTAATTGTCTTGAATTTCTAATCATTAGTAGCAAAATTGTGATCAGAGATTGCAATTGGAGAATATAACCTAAGTTAAATAATCCGAGCTTGTGTGTTTATTGCTTAGATCAACCTATCTTTCTTATCGTAATGCATCCATTGAATTAAATTTAGAGAGCTTGTTCTAGGTTGTTTAATGGATAGAGATTAAATAAAGAGCCTGTTTTATTTAACAACAAAGTAAGGAAAGATTGGGATAACAGAGCTTGTTGTTATCTACGGTTGATAACTTCAATGCTGTAATTGGATGACAATTCTATGTTAATTCACAAATCCATATCTTGTGGCAGAGAATGATCCCTTAACCAGGTTACTCTCATTGATTTTTCACTCCATTTTACTTTGTGTTGTATTATTGTGCATTTACATTAATATTTCATTTAGTTAATCCATCAACAAAACCCCCCCTGTTTAGTTTATTGTTGCTGGAAAATAACAAATTCAATTAGAATCAATCCTCGTGGGAACGATATCTTACTCATCACTTTATTACTTGTGCGACTAGTATACTTGCTAGTTTCGAACGCATCATTGGGCCTCTTCCTGCCATAGATGTCGGGACTTCTCAACCTCCGGGTACTGCTGGTGGTGAGGGTTATTCTTAGCCTGTGGACGCCTTAGGAGCTATAGGCGATAAAGATGACGATGACCTCTATGATGATGATTTGGTGGACGCCGATGTTACTGAGAGCGCTACGGGGCGTTAGGCCCATTTTTTGTTATCTTTTGCATTCATTTATGGACATTGTTTTTCTGTTTTGTTCCTCAATCATTCTTTGAGGATGCCTTGTTTTTCGTGGATGTTTTTCCACTATTGAGAAACTTGTGCAAAGGATGCTTCAATTTATTGTTCATAATAGAAATAGTTCACTTCTACTTGTCATTGAAATCTGAAATTGATTATTTCAGTAATTACAAAGAACCTATCTTTTAACAAAGAGCCATAAAACTAATCATCATACCATGTAGATTTTGAGAGACTTTAAAGGCCCTTCATCACCCCACATAAGGGCACCTCACCTCTCATTCTTCCTCATATCATCTACAATGAGTGAGGCTTCTTACAAGGTTCTTCATCCCTCTTGAGGTCATTGAAAGATCCGGAATGGTGGGAATTGAAGCTGAGCAATCTCTACGATCTCAGATTCCTCCATCAGGCGAAACTTGAAATCCTTCCCGTTAAAGCAACTGTAAACTTTTGGGATGTTTTAAATCATGTATTTCATTTAGATGGGCAAGAACTTTGCCCCCTATTTGAGGAATTTAGTGTTATCTTAGGAGTCTTTCCTTCTGGCACAGATGATATCATCATGCTACCACTTGACGGTCCTACTCTAGATGACACTACTGACTTTTTCTAGATTTCTTGCGATGTTATACTGGCCCACACGGGTGGTTCTTTCTTCCATGATACCACTGATCAGGAGCACCAAGAGGACTTCTACTTCCTAGCTTCATGTCACATAGTTGTGCCACTTTTCTCAATTTTTGCTACTGTCAACAGACGGTTATGGAGATCCTCTCTTGATGAGCGTAAATCCTTAGATGCAACCTCGTTCCACTTTAGTACGTCTTATACTGGTCGAGACTCTGATTGGTCTAGATCGAGCCCCAAGTTTTTAGGAGTCTACTTTTTTTTTAGGTGACATCATCATCACTCTTTTTTTTTCTGCACCCTCTTATGATGCTTTACTCCACATCTTTTAGATATTGCTTTAGAAGAAGTTGGCTATTCTAGCCACTCCTAGGTTCGAGTCTCTCTGGTATTGGCCTAAGCATCATCAGGCACGAAAGCTACAATGACTGGACTCTTTGATCGTGTATCTTGAGATATATCAGGCGTCATGATCCGCTGGTATTGTCTTTGGTGGAGGCTTCAGCACATGACTATTGAGGCTTATACTTTTTGTGTGGCCTTTGTAGGATCACTTATAGTTCCTTTTATTCCCCTTCTTACCTCTATCAGCAGTGTGGTGAGATGTAGTGGATTGTGACTTGCCTACTAGACTTTCCTAGGCGGCTCTTTAAGCATTTTCTTGCTCGTTTGAGTAATTCCTGGTCTCAACACAAGATCTTGAGGAACCTATTTTCTTCTCTTTACTGGGTGACAGATGATGATTACAAAGGATGGGTTACCCTGTAGGCTTTTATTGATGACCCAGTCCTTCGTGCTCGATCATGTCAAGGGCACTACGGTGGTCCTGCATAGGTTAAGAAACAGAAAGGACATTGATGTAGTTTTAGTTTCACTTATGTAGCTATTATGCAAATAATTTCCACGACATATTTTGCATCTCAAATCATCACTTTGATTAATCAAAGGTATAAATATTTAGAACAGTATGTGCTCAAAAGACAACTCTTGTTACTAATTAGCCTTTTCAAGCTTTCTAATTAGTTATTTTCTCTCTTTTTTTTTCTTCTTTCTTTTTTTCTCTTTTTATTTCCTCTCTCTTCTCATTCTTTTCTTATCACACAAAGTACTTTTTAGCTTGTCCATATTGATTGGTTCTACGAACTCATTTTCATCCATGTTTGATATCAGGACTGCGTTGTTGATCATTATCTTTTTGACTAAGAAAGGTCCTTCTTGACTCGGCTTGAACTTACATCGTGGGTCGAGTATTGATGCTTTTGGTTGCTTGAGTACCAAATCCCCTTCTTGGATACTCTTCTATTTTACTCTCTTGTTAAATACATGGGCTACCCTTCTTTGATACAACTGCATGTGGTACAGAGCCTTCATCCTTTTCTTATCTAGGAGTGCTAAATGCTCACATTGATTTTGAGTCCATTCATCTTTGGCGATTTTTGCTTCTGTCATGAACCTTGTTGACTACATTCTCACTTTTATAGGTAGTACTGCTTTAGTCCCATAGAATAAGGAGAATGGAGTCATTCTCGTTGAACTCCTAGTGGTGGTCCTATATCTCTAGAGCATGAATGGTAGCTTCTCGGCCCAATCTCAGTAAGCCTGAACCATCTTCGCAAGCATCTTCCTAATATTCTTATTTGCTACCTTAACCTTATCGTTTGCATACAAGCAATATGGGGATGATTTGTGGTACTCGATCTTGTACCATCTTAGTAAATCCCTTGTTTCTCCTTGGAATTGGTCATCGTTATCTATTAGCATGCAGTGTGGCACTCTAAATCGACAAATGACGTGTCTTGCAATAAACCTGGCCATATGCTTTGCCCCAGTTTATTGAAAGACTCTACTTCTATCCATTTTGAAAAGTAGTCTATTGTTAAAACCACCTATCAGTGCCTGTTTAAGGCTGGTGACCTTATTTCTCCAATGCTATGAATCCCTCATGCTGCAAAGGGTGAAGGCAATGACATGCTCTACAGTTTTATTGGTGATCAGGGAGTTGAGTCCCCATGAATCGAACACTAAAGACATATTTTCACAAATTTCACACAGTTAGTCTCTATGGTCAACCAAAAGAACCTTTATCTCATAATTTTCTTAGCTAAAGCTAGCCCATTCATATGAGGTCCATAGATTCTTGCATGAACTTCTTCCATAATTTGTTGAGCCTCTTTCTAATCTACACACCTCCTCTGTAGACCATCTACAATTTTTTTATACATCATTCCTTATTATCACGTAAAGTATTGAGCTAACCACCTCAAGTCTTTCCCATCCTTTTCGTCTGCTTTGTCAAGAAAAACTCTTTCTTCCAAATATCTCTTGAGGTCATAAAACCAAGGTTTCTCTTCTGCATCAACATTCCTCACCCATTCTTCTTGCTAGCATGGATGATGAGCATGTGTTACCACTAACAGTTTTATCATTGTTTCCTTCAGATTCTCCCAAATAGAAGCTAATCACGCCAATGGATCCACCATTTGATTCTCCTTTCAAAAAACATGCTTAAAGACGCATCTAGTGAACTTCATCATCAATTTCTTAACCTGATCTAAGTATCGTTTGAGTTTCTCCTCTCTTGTATCCCACTCTTCTTTTGCCTATACAACGACTAGCTAAGACCCTCTTATCACCTCAATTTCTTTAATACCTATTGTTGCTGCTGTCTTTGACCCAAACATGCATGCCTTGTACTCCAACATGTTGTTCGTAGCTTTAGACCCTAACTTCTTGGCAAATGGCAATATCTCTCGAGTAGGTGAAATGACGCAACTTCTACTTCTACTCTTGCTCCATTTCTGTTTGCTGCTCCGTCAAAGTAAAGCTACCATCCCATCACTGCAATGGGCCCTAACTATTCATCGACGAATTCTAAATCCCATGGTTTGTTATCAAACTCTGACAACTGTGCAAACCATCTCGCCAGTTTTTCCACTAATGACAATGCTTCATACAAGTGTTTCATTTGGTCTATATTGGAAATTGCTTGTACCTTGTATGATTGTAAGTAGTGCCTTAGCTTCTTCGAGGCCCACACCATTGCCAAACAAGTCTTTTCCACTTAAGTGTACTTGAGCTCATATTCTAACAACTTCTTGCTCAAGTAGTAGATTGCATGTTCCACGCCATTCTCATCAGCTTGTGCCAGCATGGCTTATACTACCTGTTCTTCAACTGCTAGGTCTAGAATCAATGGTATTTTCGGCCTCGGGGGGTTTAGTATAGGCAAGTTAGCTAAATATTCTTTTACTTTCTCAAAGGCCTTTTAAGTCTGTGCATTCCATTCTACCAATTGATTCTTCCTTAATAATTTAAAAATTGGTGCACAAATAGTCGTGAGCTTAGTAATGAACTGACTCATGTATTAGATTTTTCCCAGAAACCTTCAGACCTCTTCTTTATCTTTCGCATTGGCATTTCTATCCTCGTTGTTTGCGTATGGGCAATATAAGGATGATTTATGGTGCTTGATCTTACGCCATCTCAGTAAATCCCTTGTTTCTCTTTTCAATTGGACACCATTATCTATTACCATGTCGTGTGCCACTGTGAATCTATAAATGATGTGTCTTATAATAAATCCTGGCCATCTACTTCCTGTTTATTGAAAGACTCTACTTCTATCCATTTTGAAAATAGTCTATTGTTACAACCACCTATTGGTGTCCGCTTGAGGCCTTATTTCTTCGATGATACCAATCCCCAATGCTGTGAAGGGTGAAGGTGATGACATGCTTTGCAGTTCTATCAGTGGTTGGTAAGTTGAGTCCCCATGAATCTGACACTAAAGATATGTTTTCACAAATTTGACATAGTTAGTCTCCATGGTCAACCAGAAGAAGCCTTGTCTCGTAATTTTCATAGCTAAAGCTAGCCCATTCATATGAGGTCGACACACTTTTGCATGAACTTCGTCCATAATTTTTCGAGCCTCCTTCTAATCTACACACCTCAACTGTAGACCATCTGCCATTCTTTTATACATCATTCCTTTCTGGTATGTAAACTATTGGGATAACCACGTCAAGGCTTTCCTATCCTTTTCATCTACTTTATCAAGAAAAGCTCCTTTTTCCAAATATCTCCTGAGGTCATAAAACCAAGGTTTCTCTTCAGCATCAAAATCCCTCATCCATTCCTCTTGGTAGCATGGATGATGAGCGTGTGTTACCACTAATAGTTTTATCATTGTTTTCTTATGGATGATGAGTGTGTGTTACCATTAATAGTTTTATCATTGTTTTCTCCAAATTCTCTTCTTCATCAATTTCTTGACTTGCTCTGAGTATCGTTTAAGTTTCTCCTCCCTTATATCCCACTCTTCTTTTGCCTGTAGAATGACTAGCTATGACTCTCCTCTCATCTCAATTTCGTTAATACCCATTGCTACTACTATCCTTAACTAAAACATGCACTGCTTCATACTCTACCATGTTGTTCGTAGCTTTAAACCCTAACTTCTTGGCAAATGGCAATATCTCTCGAGTAGGTGAAATGATGACAACTCCTACTCCTGCCCCATTTCTGTTTGTTGCTCTATCAAAGTAAAGTTGTCATCCCATCACTGCAATGACCCCTGAGTAATCGTCGGGAAATTCTAATTCCCATGGTTCATTATCATCTTCTTAGTGACATATTCAATATCAAACTCTGACAACTATAGCAACCATCTTGCCAATTTTCCCACTAATGACGATCCTTCTTACAAGTGTTTCATTAGGTCTTTCTTGGAAATTGCTTGTACCTTGTATGATTGGAAATATTGCCTTAGCTTCTTCTAGGTTCATACCATTGCCAAACAATTCTTTTCCACTTGAGTATACTTGAGCTCATATTCTAACAACTTCTTACTCAAGTAGTAGATTACATGTTCGACGCCATTCTCACTAGCTTGTGCCAGCATGGCTCATATTACCTCTTCTTCAACTGCTTGTATAGAATCAAGGGTTTTCTCAGCCTCGGGGGTTTTAGTATAGGCGAGTTAGCTAAATATTCTTTTACTTTCTTAAAGGCCTTCTAAGATTGTGCATTCCATTCCACTGGTTGATTCTTCCTCAATAATTTCAAATTTGGTTCACAAACGGTCGTGAGCTTAGCAATGAACCAACTGATGTATTGGATTTTTCTCAGAACCCCTTGGACCTCTTTCCCTATCTTTGGCGTTGGCATTTCTGTCATCGTCGTTCGCGTACAGGGGATACAGGGATGATTTGTGGTGCTTGATCTTGGAACATCTTCGTAAATCCCTTGTTTCTCTTTGGAATAAGAGACCGTTATGTATTACCATGTGGTGTGGCACTCTGAATCTACGAATGATGTGTCTTTTAATAAACCTGGCCATCTGCTTTGCCCCACTTTATTGAAAGACTCTACTTCTATCCATTTTGAAAAGTAGTATATTTTCACAACCACCTGATAAGTGTCTATTTATATATCATTTTCATATCAATTCGTCCATGTTTCTTTGCTATATTCCTTGGTATTTTTATGTTTTTGTGTGGTTTTGATGTTTGTAGGAGTTTTAGAGCAACTTGCACAAAAATGGAGTAAAACCCTTCATTTTCACCTCTGCTAGTCAACCATCTTCTCGGATTTAATTGTATTGATATACAATGAACCCGATGACATATCATATACCGTTGAAAACTCTCGAAGTCTACTTTTTGGAGAAATTTACGGTTTATGAATCCATTCAGTGTACCGAAAGTTGTAATCAAAACAGTGTGAGAAGTGTGGAAATGTAATTCCACACATCACTGTAGCATGTATAATACGGGACACTGTAGCATGTTACTGTAGCAGAGTATTTAAACACATTTTAGGGTTTTATTTTCATAATTGGAAGAGGGGAGAACGTGTGAGAGGCGGCAGCTCTGGAATTCTTTCATCTCTTGGAGTTCTTGAAGGAGAAAGGAAGCTTGGAAAGAGGAAGAACTACAATCCAAAGAGAATTACATCAAATTTGCTAAGTTTTTCCCTTCCCTTTCATTTTCTGGAATGTCTCCATGTTGTATTGTATTTACCACGTTCTTAAACATGTGTAACTGAATCTGAATTGGTTGAGGGTGATTTCAAAGCCCCTGATATGGTTTTTGTAAGTTGATTGTGCAAGAAGTTGTTATCCAATTCTCTAATTGAAGTTGCTTGTATTTTCCTATATCTAATGCTTATGATTGCTTGCTGGATTATATTTCGAATGGCCAACTGAATATAATCTGGTTGTTGTCTATTGCTAGACTAGAAATCTTGATCCGTAATTGTCTTGAATTTCTAATCCTTAGTAGCAAAATTGTGATCAGAGATTGCAATTGGAGAATACAACCTAAGTTAAATAATCCGAGCTTGTGTGTTTATTGCTTAGATCAACCTATCTTTCTTATCGTAATGCATCCATTGAATTAAATTTAGAGAGCTTGTTCTAGGTTGTTTAATGGATAGAGATTAAATAAAGAGCCTGTTTTATTTAACAACAAAGTAAGGAAAGATTGGGATAACAGAGCTTGTTGTTATCTACGGTTGATAATTTCAATGGTGTAATTGGATGACAATTCTATGATTAATTCGCAAATCCATATCTTGTGGTAGAGAAGGATCCCTTAACCAGATTTCTCTCATTGATCTTTCATTCAAATTAACTTCTGTTTTGTTATTCTTAATTTGCATTCTTGTTTCATTTAGTTAATCATTCAACAAAACCCCCCCTGTTTAGTTTCTTGTTGCTGGAAAATAACAAATTCAATTAGAATCAATCCTCGTGGGAACGATATCTTACTCATCACTTTATTACTTGTGCGACTAGTATACTTGCTAGTTTCGAACGCATCACCACCTATCAATGTCTATTTGAGGCTGGTGACCTTATTTCTCCGATGATATCAATCCCCCATGCTATGAAGGGCCAAGGCGATGACATGATCTACAGTTTTATAAGTGGCTGGTGAGTTGAGTCCCCAAGAATCTGATACAAAAGACATGTTTTCACAAATTTCACATAGTTAGTCTCCATGGTCAACCAGAAGAACCCTTGTCTCGTAATTTTCTTAGCTAAAGATGTCCCATTCACATGAGGTCCATAGACTCTTGCATGAATATCTTTCATAATTTGTCTAGCCTCCTTCTAATCTACACACCTCATCTGCAAACCATTTGCCATTCTTTTATACATCATTCCTTCTTGGCATGTAAACTATTGGGCTAGCCTCCTCAAGGCTTTCCTATCCATTTTGTCTGCTTCGTTAGGAAAAGCTCTGTCTTCCAAATATCTGTTGAGGTCATAAAACCAAGGTTTCTCATTAGCATCAAAATCCCTCACCCATTGCTCTAGGTAGCATGGATGATAAGCGTGTGTTACCACTAATAGTTTTACCATGATTTTCTCCGGATTCTCCCAAATAGAAGCTAATCGCAACAAAGGATCCATCATTTGATTCTCATTTCAAGACACATGCTTAAATATGCATCTGGTGAACTTCGTCATCAATTTCTTGACCTACTCTGAGTATGGTTTGAGTTTCTCCTCCCTTATATCCCATTCTTCTTTTGCCTATAGAACGATTAGCTATGACTCTCCTATCACCTCAATTTCTTTAATAACCATTGCTACTACTGTCTTTAACCCAAACACACATGCCTCATACTCCACCATGTTATTTGTAGCTTTAAACCCTAACTTCTTGGCAAATGATAATATCTCTGGAGTAGGTGAAACGATGACAACTCCTACTCCTACTCCATTTCTGTTTGCTACTCCGTCAGAGTAAAGCTGCCATCCCATCATTGCAATAGCCCCTAAGTATTCGTCGGGAAATTCCAATTCCCATGGTTCGTAATCATCTTCTTGGTGACATATTCAATATCAAACTCTACACTGTACCAACCATCTTGCCAGCTTTCCCACTAATGACGATGCTTTATACAAGTGTTTCATTGGGTCTATCTTAGAAATTGCTTGTACTTTGTATGATTGGAAGTAGTGCCTTAGCTTCTTCAAGGTCCACACCATTACCAAACAAGTCTTCTCCACCTGAGTGTACTTGAACTCATATTCTAACAACTTCTTACTCTAGTAGCAGATTACATGTTCCACGCCATTCTGATCAGCTTATGCCAGCATGGCTCATACAACCTCTTCTTCAACTGCTAGGTATAGAATCAAGGGTTTTCTCGGCCTCGACGGTTTTGGTAGAGGTGGGTTAGCTAAATATTCTCTTACTTTCTCAAAGGCCTTCTAAGACTATTTATTCCATTGCACTGATCGATTCTTCCTTAATAATTTGAAAATTGGTGCGCAAACAAACATGAGCTTAGCAATGAATTGATTGATGTATTGAATTTTTCCTAGAAACCCTTAAACCTCTTTCTCTATCGTTGGCATTAGCATTTTTGTGATAGCTTTCACTTTGTCAAGATCAACTTCTATCACCCATGCACCAATTATGAAACCTAGCAACTTTCCTGAAGTTACTCCAAGTACACATTTCTTTGGGTTCAACCTCAACTGATGCTGCTTTACCCATTTTAAAAATTTCTATAACGCTTCAAAGTGTCCCTCCCGTGCATTAGATTTGACCATCATGTCATCCACATAAGCCTCAATCTCCTTATGGATCATATCATGAAAGAATGTTGTGGCCATCCTCTGATAAGTTGCTCTTGCGTTTCTCAACCGAAGCAACATCACCTTATAGGAATAAGTCTCTTATTTTGTGATAAAGGTCGTTTTTATGTTGTCTTCTACTGCCATCGTGATTTAATTGTAACTCAAGAATCCATTAACAAAAGAGAACATTTTGCTTGAAGTTGTACTATCCACCAACACATCTATATGTGGCAGAGGAAGTCATCCTTTGGTGATGCTTTGTTCAAATCCTGATAGTCTATACACATCTTTACTCTTCCATCCTTTTTCGATACTAGGACTATATTGGCCAACCATTGAGGGTAGTTTACCACATCTGAAAAATTTGCCTCTATCTGCTTAGTAACATCTTCCTTGATCTTCTGTGCCCATTCTGGCCTCATCCTTCTCAATTTCTGTTTAATCAGCTTCACATGTGGATAAGTGGAAATGGTATGCTCTTTAATGCTTCAGTCAATTCCAGGCATATCTTTCATAAGACCAAGCAAACAACTTCTCATATTCTTTTAATATTTTTTCAAATCTCTCTCTTTTCTCAAGAGTTGTTTCATAAGCAATGCATATGTTAATTGCGCCAAGTTTAATATAGTGAATGTTCACCAGATGAATGTCAAATATGCTACCAAAATGAAATTCATGCAAGCTGTCATTAGGAAGAACATCGCACAGGTAAGCAAAGTCAGATTTCATCGCATCAAATTTATTTACAAGCAAAGTGTCCTTAAATAAATTAGGAACAAAGTCATCTTCATGATAAGCATTAGCCATTTCTTCTTCAATGAGGGTGGCCAGATCAACAAGAGCCTCTTCGTCTGAGCGTGCTTCCTCTTTCATTGCCTTCTCCCCTAACGTCAACTTCTCCATTTCCTTGTCTAGTTCATGATGTCCAAAACCCTTGGGTTAATCACTTCCTTGAAGATTTAAAATCTGGGCTTTAAGATGCCATTACAGCTCCATGGTTCAGCTTCTTCGATATGCATAACCTCTTCTGCCTTCACAAACTTATAAGCTGCTTACCCCTAGTTAGGCGTGTATCTTCATCAGAACCATAACCTAGTCCTCTCTCGCTGGTTTACCCCTTAATCTCAGGGAAAGTAGGTACTCCAACAAAGCTCTTTCCAAGTTTAGTCCCAAGCATGTATTGTTGCTTTTCATGATTCCGGCAAGCACTGGGTTGATCTGGTCAATCATTGATACTTGGTATCCTCTTACATAGGGTATCCCTCCCTTATTTATGCTTAAGGCTGCCACTGTTGCTAAGGATTTTGCTCGAATTGTTATCTCATTTCCTTTAGAGTTGAAGCGAATGGGCTGATGCATAGTGGATGGCACGCCTCCTAAAGGTTGGAACCATGCACACCCTAACAGTGTTACAAAGATCATTGGGATATCCTGAACAGTAAATTCCGCCATCACTTTAATCAGGCCTATTTTTACCAAGGCCTTAAACGTTCCAACTGTGCTCCTTTTCATGTCATCATAAGCCTTTATGACTACCTAGGATGGCTTCAACTCTTTTGCTCAATCCTGAATTTGCTCACGAGCCTCAACAGTACCAGATTGATTATTGACCTATCATCAATCATAACATATAAGGTCTTCTTCCCTTTAATTCTAGTAGCTATCAATAGCGATTTATTGTGATTCCTTCCTTCGAAGAGGAGATTAATATCAAATAAGCTGATCAAGCCCTTCTGCATCTCTTTAAGAGTAACTGCTATGATCATCTCCTTAGGACTAAAGATGAGGGAAATCGGTATTTCGGCCATGGCTTTGGCCATTGCTTCTTGTGTTTCTAGGATGAAATGAATAGATCCTACATGCTTTCATTTGCCTGTGTCCTCTTTAACTATTTGAGGAGTAAGTCGTCCTCCTCTTTCTTCTTTTCTTTATCTTACCCTTCCTTCTTCTGTTCTCATTCAACTTATTTAGCTTTTAAGTTTTCATAGAACCTCCCACTCTGGGTTAAGCCTTAAATCTTATCCTCCTTCTGATTAGCTACCCTCATGCTCTTACTCTCTCTCTTTCCCAATGTCTTCCCCTTGCTAAGTGTCTCTCCCTTATCAGGTGTTTCTCACTCACAGCGTGTATTCGCTTTGACTCTCTGTGTTAATGAGTGGTGTGTACTCATCATCCTTATCATCAAGTGGGGTGTTTTCGTCCTCATCCTTGCCTTCTTCTTCCTTATCTTGAGAGGACCGTACTCGTCTTCTTCTCCAAATGACCTGTACTTACTCTGTACCTCCTCTTTACTCTCCTCATCCTCGTTTGGACAACTCTATTCTACCTCTAAGCACCGTCTAACTTCTTTTTTTGGCCATCTATTTCTTCATAAAAGGGTTCTTCTTCTTCACTTTTATCTTTCTATTTAAGCAACCTTGCTTGGCTCTATTTCTTGACATCTAGTTTCTCTTGAAGGTGCTCAAAGTTCTAGCCTCCTTTCTTTCCTCCTACCCTCTACAGGAATAGTATTGCTCATTTATCCTTATTCATCTTTCCTAGAAGGGTCTCAAAACTCTAGCCCTCCTTTCTTTTACCTCATTTTTCTCAAAGGACTTTTGGATTTGTTCCTTAATAACTCCTAAATCAATCATATTCGCATTTGGTGGTGGCATGCTTTTGTAGTTTGGCAACATGTTGTTATGAGTGTTGGTTTTTTATTTACCAGGGTCTAAAATTCAACTATTATCAATCAAATCTTGTATCTTGTGTTAAAGATGAGAAAAGTTATCAGTAAGGTGGCCGATGGTTTGATAAAAGTGATAGTACGCATTGAACTTATGGTTAGGTGGAAAAGACTCTGCTGATCCTTTTTCGGCAATGGTAACATCTCAGAACGTGCACACATCTTTTCAAAAACCTTGGACAATGACTGCCCTAGGTTGCTAAACTTCCTTTGTGGTCATACCGTATTTACTTCAACACTCTTGGAGCTAGACCCTCCTCCTCCTCCACTTCCTTGTTGGAAACTGCTTCTTAGGAAATTCTTCTTCTGCTTAGCCTTAGCATCCTCAATCTGGATACTGGAGTTATATAAATCTTAAAATGTCCACAGTGAGAACCTAATCAGATGGTTCCGTGTAGGAGCGAGAGCTCCTTTCACCACTATCCTCACTTGGTCTTTTTCCGATGGCCTCAAAACCATCTATTCGGCTTTTCCCCTCCAACAAACCAGATATTCTAAAAATGTCTCGCCCTACTTCTAGCGAGTTGTCTCCAAGTCTTGCAACGTCACATGCAGCTGGGGATTGTAGGAGTATTGATCAACGAATTTCTCAGACAACTCAGCCAATCTTCTCTCATTCTATCTTCTTATTGAATGTACCACTCCAATGCTCTCCCTTCTAGAGTGTGAACGAAGAACTTCAAGATTAACTCTCTTGACAAGTTCATCATGCTCAGCACAATAGTGTAGTGTCAGAGGTGAGACTTGGAATTCCCATCTCCAGTGAATTTTACCAAGTTTGGCATCTTGAACTTTGAAAGTAACCCTTTTATCTGTATATTCGAAAGGTCTTCTATTTTCTCCATTCCTTTCTTCTTCATCAACCCCTGAAGCTTCTTTAGGTCTTTCCTCATAGTTTCTATCAGTTTGGCCTCTTTAGCCCTGAGATACTCTTCCTTATCATGGAAACCTTCTTGGAAGTGTGGATTTGCCTTGCCTTCTCCACTGCCAATGTTGCCATCACTTGATCCATTAGGCGACTCTCTACTAGAACTTTCACGATTGGGACCTGTGAGAGGCCCCGTAGTTAATGGTAGTTCGGTGCTGGTCATTTTCATCAATTCTAGCATCTGTTACTTAATAGCATCCACTTTTGCCCTTGTTTACTTTATGTTACCTGAAAAACCCTACTCTACTACAACCTCTTCTTCAACTGTATCTTCTTCTACCTCAAAGGTTTCAATTTTGTGCAAATGACCTTGTTGTCTAACCCAATCTATGATGGCTACAAACACAAGGGGTTAGCATGACGCATGGATGCATGTATGCGTGTAATGCATGCTCATTCATAGCACAGAGGCATAGTCACAGCACAGTTTTCCTTGCACCCTTATTCCTCCCACACATTGGTGAAGTCATCTTCCTAGGACTTTTGGCTTTGGCCTCCCACAAGCTAAGGATAAGGAGTCGGCAAACACTCTCTCGAGACTTAATCCTTTCTTGTGAGTCTGAATCATTTCCAAGATTCCATATTTAGATGTTGTTTGATTGTTTAGAATTACAACCGTAATCATATGACATATGTGGGCCAATTTCCAAACACACACATACACATCACAATCTTTGGTGGTTAATTACAAAACAACTGAACAATGGTTCCTCATGGTCTCGAGGAGTGCACAACCACTTCCAAATGGGTGAAAACATTATGTACCCAAGACTAATACCTTAATTGCTATGACAATGGTTCAATATCAACTGAGTATTACTCAGTCAATATGGAAACATAATCCTAAATTTCTAATATCTATGTACTGGGTTACAGAAGGCTTTCACGCCTTTACATGCCTCAAAGGATTAATACAAACAAAGGTTTTGGTTAATCCTAGGGATAGTAGCTAAGTTTATCTAGCATGGTATTCAGTCTTGTGTTTAATGGCCAATGGTCCTTTTAAAGGCACCCTCGAGTGGAAGGCAGCCCTTTTTTATACCAACTCAATGGTACATGCTCAAGGTGGTAATTATTAGTAATATGGGTCTCCAAGGCTTGAATGGAACATGAGGAATCCCTATATCAAAGCCATCAGTCAAATCAAAAAGCATTTGTGTAGTGTATGAAAGTGTAGTGATGCATTAGGATTACATGAATTACAAAGAACAGAAAAACTCAATATTCCCTATTGGAATCAACTTCTCTAGGTTTCCACTAGAGTCGCCACTATGAGTGGGGCTTCCATCTTGCTCCAAGCACTTGCAACCTCAGCATCGCTTTTCTGAATCTTGTTTCGAATGCTTGGAGGGCCATACGAGTCAAGTCACAGAGACAAGACTCGGAGAACTAAAGGAGTCGCCACTTGGGTAATTAATCATGGAAAAAATTGAGTGACAACAGTCGATCCCTTACTTATCTGGACCTAACTGCCCATTATCCCTTTTGTGATGAGTTTAGGAAGTTAGGTATAGGTTACACCTACCTGGATGTTAATCTGTCCTCCACTAAGGGTTTATTGAGTTCTATGTTCTATGCCACTAATGCTCACCTATCTTGATCCTACGTTTTATTATGCAAACGACTGCCGTTATCTTTTTATTACATATGAGGTAGGGGTGGGCATATTTCGGGTCGAGTCGGGTTTGGAGATAACCAATCATACTCGAATATTCATCAGGTTTGATAAATTAGAACCGATTTCGGGTTTTTTTTTTTAACTACCCGAAGGGTGCCGATGGGGTCGGTCGGGTCGGGTGTATCAGGTATATCGAGTTGGGCTGGGCTTTTATTTTGATGCTATTTTGGGCTGGGCTTTCACAACCGACACTCGATATCAGTCTATTTTGGACGACATCAAGTGTCAGATGCATCATCCGACACTCGACACTTACATGTCGAGTCGTGTCGAATTCATAACCGACACTCGATATCAGTCTATTTTGGACGACATCGAGTGTCGGATGCATCATCCGACACTCAACACTTACATTTTGAGTCGTGTCAGATTCACAACCGACACTCGATATCAGTCTATTTTGGACAACATCGATGCATCCGACACTCGACACTTACATGTCGAGTCCTATCAAGCTCTATAGAGCTCGTCGAGTTTTGTCGAATTTTGTTGAGCGTTTTTGCAGGTTGCTTGTTTTAGGCTTTTAGATTTGTTTTTTTTTTGCCTTTTTGCATCATATTTAATTTAACTATAACCAATTAACTTATGCCACGTGAAAAATTAAATTGTTTTTACTATAAAATATTCGGGTCAGGTATCAATCGGGTTTATATAATTTTACCTGATTTCGGGTCGGGTAATATCGGGTACTCCAAATTTATAACCGATTTCGATTATTTTTTCTCTCTTACCCGATCACACTCGATTCGGGTCGGGTCGGGGAATTATGCCCACCCTTAATATGAGGTGTCAATAGTTTATATACATCCATATAAAGATGGAGGAGAATAGATTATATTTCCATCAACCAAAGAGAGAGGGATTAGGGATTACAACCACTCCATATAATTGCAATAAAATAAATTTCATAATCATAAACTGAGGGAATCTCAAGTTAGATTCTTCATCACCAAATAAGGGCATGGTTAAAATAAATATTAATCTAGATATATAATTTCTACACTAATTATAGCATCATAAATCATTAATTTGTTATACTAAACATGCATGATTAATAACTAAATAACCCCTAATCATCTTAAGTAACTGCTAATTAATCGCATAATTCAATGCTAATTATCAACTAATTATCCACTAATCATTCATAAGTAACAACTAATTAAGCACTAATTAACTATGTAATTAACTGCTAAACATGCTTAATTAACCCACTAATTATGGATATTAACTACTAATTACTTACATTAATCCTAAACTAAACATGCCAATTAACTACTAAATAACTATACTAATCCTAAACTAAACATGGCCTAATTATTTCTAATTATACCTAAACATGGCAAACTTATCTAAAATAAAAACATTTAAACTAAAAGGGAGGCCTTCAGAAAACTTACCAATTTCTGAATTCAATCGAAAGCCAAACCTTTGACTAGCACTGACACCTTGGAGGACGCCGAGAACACTGAGAGAATACCGAAAATATTAAACTAGAGAGGGACTCTGAAAAATATTCAGAATCCCTCAAAATATGAATTTTTTAAATATTTTTCACCCAAAATTTGCTTCCTTTGAACTAGGACCTGAGTGCCGTTATATAGTCCCCGGTTCCCAAGAAAATGAGCTTTTTACATGATGTGGGACTGTAGCTTAGTGGCGCATGCCTGTAAGTTAGAGGCGTTACTAGGGTCTCCAATTTTTAGAGTTGTCACTAAGGTTTCCAGAAGTTAGAGTTGTCACTTTCACCTAAAGGCACGTGCCTATAATGCTAGAGCTGCCAGCCCTAGCTTACGAGCGCTAATATTATTTCTATTTTTGCACATCGACACATACTTTTTGGGCTAGGAACACTGCCCCCTCACCCTCGGGAGGGGGATTCCTACCCCCTTGCAACCCTATAGTGACCTTATCACAAAGGTTGATCTGTATGTGCTTCGGATGAACATGTTCCTAGAGTCTAGACCCCTCCCACCGATACCACACTAGTCCTAAGCCTACTTGGCTTTTTTAACCCTATTCTTCGGTGTTCAATTCTCGTTGTCCTTGCCAGTCTAGGGAGGACTTCTGATTGTTGTCTTTGTTACCATCATTTGGCCTCTAAACCATCAGCAAAATTTCAATGCTTACATTAGGCGTCTTGAATTTTGGTAGGAGCTTACTAGTTCCAGATAACTACATATCATAAATGTCAATAGCCCTTTCAATTCCTTTTCTCTTTATTAAGGCATTAGTTTTCTCAACATCTTTAGGAAATTATTGTTTTAACTGTTTAGCATGCTATGACTCCAAATAATCATTCATGTCAAAGAATCCTTCTTCCTCCTCAACATTGACTATTATCTTTGCCTTTCCCTTGCTAGCACAAGATCCAAATGCATTATTCCCCTCAGGCGATGTTTGAAGTTTGTCATGATTGGATTCTCCATTTGGCCCTCCTCCTTGGTTAGAACCAGTGTTTAGGTTTGGGCTGGTATCAATGTTTGGACTAACGTTTAGAAGGTGGTAATCTGGGAACTCTTGAGGTTATCATCTTTATTATCTTCTACCTCATGGCTTTCATATCTACCCTCATCTTGTTTATCCTCTCATGTGGATTCCCACAATTGGTATTATCTCCTTCTATGCTATTTATTCTTTCTAGTTTTCTGGCTCACCTAACCCAAGCTATTATGACTACAAAACAAGAGTGTTCGCATGATGCATGTACGCGTGTATGCAATGCATGGCCAAGATATATCACACAATCATGATTAAACAAGACACAGTAGTCTTCCAACCTTTTCACTCCCCCACAATGGTAAAGTCTCTGACCTAGGATTTTTTGCCTTAATTCCTAGAAAGCCATCAATAAGGGACACTGGATAAGCTTTCAAAGCAAAATTGGTATGATTTCCTTTTTTCCAAATATTTATGGTTATAGTTTGACAGGGGTTCAGTGACAACATCAAAGTTAGTTATGCTTTTCAATCATGATCTCATAACATTCAAATGTTGTGACATTCAAACGTCACACAATCTATACTGACTATTATTAAGTGACCAAGATATTATACTGTGAAAACTTCGTATATCTGATCATGTGAATGATCTATAACCTCATCAAACTCCTATCACACTCTCTATTTTACACTTTTCTTAGCTTCAACTCTCTTTTTTTAACTATCACTCTCGTCTCTTTCCTATCTTTACTAACCTTATGTTTTCTGCACCCTCTCTCTTTTCTTTTTTCTTACCCTTTTCCTCTTTATTCATCTCTCTTTCACCACTATCGTTACCCTTTCTACTTTCTTCATCACTAAGAAAAACAAATTCTGGTATTGGCTTACATTCATAAGGGTCATCATACCCCTGATAGCAATAGGAACCCATCCCTTGCTCTTAGTAAACACTTTTGTAGCTAAACGGACTACATGTTGTGGTTCCTCTTCTTTCTCTTTCTTGATCCCACTCCCTCTTGGATCTTGACTTTTGCCTTCCTTCATTGCTTGCTTTCTAGCTTCCTCTCATTCCAAGCTTTGTTTCTTGGCATCGACTTTCATTTCTTCCTTGGTTTCGACTTTCCATGATTGCATGTCTTACCAAGTCTGATATGGACCCCTTTGTCTCGTGACTCCTTGTACTATCTCCTCTTTCTTGACTCGGAATGCCTTACTACTACAAGTCTTGCTTCCTCCTTGGAAGATTTCATCACCTCTTCCTCTGTCATGGCAAAGCCAATCATAAAAGTTGACGTTGGTGGTGGTATGTTCCTATAATTTGGGAGCGGATTCCTCTTCATGCTTGGTTGCTCCTTTTTACGGTCAGGAACTTCCCCACAGTTAATAACATCTGAATTTCATGGCGCAACTAGATACATTTGTCAGTATGGTGCCCTGGTGACTGATGAAAGTCACACAACTCTTTTGCATTATAGGAGGCTAAAAGTGGATTTTGTGGTGGTCTTGGCCCAAAGGTAAAAGCATTGACCATGAAGCTTGGCAAAAACCTTAGACAAAGGTCTTCCTAAGTTGTTGAACCTCCTTTAATTCCCCACAGCATTCATAGTAACATCTTTGGTGGTTGATCCACCAGACTGATTAAAGTTTCCCCCTCCATAAGGTTGCCTCAAAAAACTCTTCTTGTTCTTTACTTCTAAATCTTTGATTTGGATCCCTGATTCATAAAGATCCTTAAAAGTCTTTATTGGTATTACTACCAAGTTCTCCCTAAAGATTGGTAGTGCCCCTTTTATAACCATGCTGACCTGATCCTTCATACTAGGCCGGTCAACCATCTGAACTACCTTTTCTCTCTATCGAGCTATGTAAGCAACAAAAGTTTCATTATTTCCTGGCCAGTCTCTAATTTCTGTGTAGAAACATCAAGTTGACAATTCTATATGTAATGCTTTACAAATCGCTCAGACAACTCTATCCAATCTTGACGTACAGATTTTCCAACTGGTAGTACCATGTTATTACTGGTCCTTCCACCCTCTAAAGATAATAGAAACATTTGAGTAACATGTTGTCCAGACAATCCAGTTGTTCCCATCATAGTGGCATACTACATGAAATGGTTTTTTAATCTCTCTTCCCATTAAATTTCAATAAATCAAAATATACAAAAATTTGGTAGAAGCTCTAACTGAATGTCACACATATCGTTAACACCTTCTAGTCTTTTCTTTTTTATGATAGACTATAATTTTTCTACATCTCTAGATAGTTGCCTCATAGATTCAAGTCCCTTTGACTTCAAAGAATCATTCTTTTTAAAAAAATTTGACATCATCTTCTTCAATGTCTTTTTCTTTCTCTTTACCCTTGCCACGACTAGTACAAGCACCATCACTATTGTCATCGCTAGTAGGAGTGGGTTGTAGTAATCTTGTAACCACAATCTCAGTTAAGTGAGCCATTGATTGCCTAAGTGTCTCCATATCCATCCTGATCCTATCCACCTCTTCAATCAGATGTTGGTTGTTGGCCATTACTCTAGTCTTTGCAGCTATAGCTCTTTAGGGTCTACCTTTAACTTTAACCTAATGTCTACCTTCTTTGGCTACAAAACAAAGAGTTAGAATGATAAATGAAATGCATTCTATACATGTATGCATTGGTACAATCACATACAATAAAATACAATAGCAACACATTCTCCTTCCAATCTTATTCCACACACAGTTGGTATAGTCCCTCTCCTACAATTTTTGGCTTATCTCCGATCAACATGGGATATGGAGATATTCTCTCTCTAATGTGGGTGTGTATTTCTTTATCACCAAGACATTATGAAGATAGTCCCATAATGATTTACTCAAGCTCAATCTTCATACATGATCTTTATCACCAAAGGTTGATGACCTCCTCTTGGTCACTATCAACTTCTTGGTGATCAAAAAGAAAAGATCATAATATGAGTGGTTCAAGGGGTAATCAATATGGGCTTATGATCATTCATGGCTTTAGACAAGGTTTTCATATCTTAATATGCAAAATTTTTGGGAAATCCTGAAGAAATTACTAAGTTCATCTATATAGGCTTCGGTCACAAGAGCGCAATGTCCAAGGGCTCTTTCGAGCGAGAGATGCCCTTTGAGCTAGTATTTTTTTATGCGAAAAAGAATTGGTACGTGCTCAAAGGTGGTCACAATGATGAGAGTTGCCAATGGGTCAAATGGAGCCAAGGACTTCTAACACAACAACCACACAACTAACAATAAGGCAAGTTATGCATTGTGTGCAAGTGTAGTGATGTAAAGAATAAACATTAATAGAACAAAACAAAGGACTTAGCATTCCCTTCGGAATCAACTTCTCTTACCCCTAATGGAGTCGCCACTATGGATGGGGTTTTCATCTAGCCATAGTGATTGAGACCATGACACTGTGTCGAAGCCCAAAAAGACTTAAGGGAACATAGAACAAGTTGCAAAGGCAAGCCTGGAGAAATGAAATGGAGTCGTGCACATGTTCTAACCATGGAAAAATTGTGAGTAACATCAATCCGATCCCTTGCTTCTAGACCTAAACTACCTTCAACCCTTTAGAGACAGGTTTAGGAAGTTAGGTACGAGATTAAACCTCGCTCGGATGTGAATCCGAACTCCACTCGGGTTCGTTAAGTCTAAAGTTTTTATTAGATTAATGTTTATTCCGTTGATCCTAATTCATTTTAACACACTACTTATTTCATCTTTATTAGCATGTGAGGTGTGAGGTGTTATTAATCCAAAGAAAGGAGAAAGGAGAACAGAGTTATAATTCCAAAAAACATGGGGGAAATGGGGAAAGGGATTACATTAGTCTTTAAAATGCAAAAAGTAAAGGGAAAGGTAAAAATTGTGGAAAACATCCACTTACATCCTCCAATCAACAATGACAATAAATGAAGTAAAGTATATACAATAAAATATAAGCATTAAAAACAATCAATCATGAATTAAGATAGAAAACAAAGAAATGAAACCAAATTAAGTAATAAATCGTTCACAACCAATTATTAGTCCATTCACTACTCATTTGATTCTATCTCATAAAATATCAAAGAAAAGAACAAAGCATGGATAAAAATTAACAAATTCCTAACACGCAATCTAATCATCATATTAACAAATTTCTAACATGCAAACTAATCATTATATCACATTCATATCATTATCATACAATCATTCATAATATAATCATGGCATTCACATAAATCACACAGTAACTGAGATATTATCAAAATAATGACTCCTCAACATCAATTATGAGTCTACCATTACTTAATAACTCTCATTTGTTAGGAAATAAAAGAAAAGAGGAAGAAAAAAAGCATGTTCCACCTAATCATGATTCTAACAATCAAAAGAATAAAAATGCATAATTAAATCCAATTTCCCCTATAACATGCTTCTAACATGGCATTTCTCAAAACACCCACCAAGAAACTCATATCAATAACATGATAGAAGGCATATCAAAGAATGATTTTAACATGTTGTACTCATAATAAACAAAGCATGCCATAAGATTCAAACACAATTCATTGCAACATGATAATCCCTTATCATCAATTGTGAGTCCACCACCATGCATCAATGAACAATAATGAAAAAGAGTAGAAGAAGAAATAGAATCATGACATCAAAGCAATGGTCCACACCAAAAGTTATGAGCCCACTATCACTTATGCATGAGAAAAAGAAAAAGAAGAAGAAGGTGTAATCCAACTATAAAAGCATATAAATAACATTTAATCCTAACATGATTCTAACATGTTACATGTTATTATTTATAATCCTATCATGATTCTAGCATGTTACATATTATCAATCATAATCCTGACATGATTCTAACATACATAGCGTTAAAACATAAACAAACCTAAGCGTGATTCTAGCATACATAAGCTTAAGACATGCATTCTAGCATACCAATCACATGAACAATCCTAAACATGATATTAAAATGTTACATATTATCATTCAGAATCCTAACATGATTCTAACATGCAGAGCATTAAAACATAAACAAACCTAAGCATGATTCTAGCATACATAGGCTTAAGACATGCATTCTAGCATACCAAACACATGAACAATCCTAAACATGATTCTAACATGTTAAGTAAACAAGCAAGCAATCAAAACAAATATAGGATGTCCTAAGGACTTCAGTGGATTCTAGCACTATCAAAAGCAAAAATCTTCACTTTGACAGTTGCCCTAGAATAATCCAAAGGGCACCTCCGGACACTGAGAACTCCTCCAAGAAGATGCTTTAGGAAGACACTCGAAGCCTTGAAATCCTACTCTCAAACTCTCTAATAACACTCAAAAAGGTGTGAAAGTCAATAGATTTGATGCCCTTTATGAATTGTAATGGGTCCTTTTTACAGGTATCGCGTGAGTAAATGATGTAAAACCAACATTTAACTTGAGACAATAGGCTTGCAGTTGTCTCTCAAGCATGCACCTGTTAATAAATTTATAGTGCAAAACCCTAATTTTTAGATAAAAGGACAACTGAGATGAAAACCCGAAGGGACAGATGTGCACCTGTCATGGACAAGCGCTCGCTAGTCTCTAAATAGACTTTGAGTTCTAAACAGATTCTAATTTTGTCTCCCAACTATGTTTGATGACTATTTGCCATATTTTTCCTTTATCATGGTGTCTCTTTTTGGAGTTCTAATGCCTTTTGGATCCAATTCGGCATCTGATTAGTGTATCTAGCTATCATCATTGGACATGTAAATGATAAGCCAAAATCTTATGCTTACAGAGGGTGATAAGGAGGGTGATGATAAGGGTAGTGATAAGGATGATGATGATGAGGAGGAGGAGGAGGAGAGCAACACTAGTGGAATTAGAAGCACTAGTGAGGAAGAGATGGAAAAGAAGGGTAGAGGCGAAAAAAAGTGATCTGACTTTCCATTTTTCCATTTTTAACTTTTTTTCTTACTTGCTTCCCTTTTGTATAGCCATAGGCTCATTGGACATGGAATGGGGAGATTTGCCCACGATTTTTTTTTTGTTTTTATGTATTTTCATATATCTATTTTGCAAATAAAATTCCCTATTTTCCTATGAATTCACAATCTCATAAATGGAAGGAAAATTGGAAAATGAACTTATATTTTCATTTTGAGCACAGTAGCAACTTTACATAAAAAAAATGGATTTCTCTAAATTTTTGTATAATACAAGAGTTGTGCCCATTTGTAGACGCGTGCGCCTCCACCAGATCCCACATCAGGCTAGAGTGAAAATTTTGGTCATTTCCTCTTCTATAAAGCACACTCACTACCCTTCTTCCCTTCATATCCACTAACCATGAGTGAGGCAAGTTTGCAAATCCTCCAAGCTCAATTGCAGTTGGTCAAAGATGTAGAATGGCATTTGTTAGAGCCGAGTAGTCTCTTCAAGTTGAGATACCTCAAATGTATCAGACTAGATATCCTTTTTCTTAAAACTGTAGCTCATTTTCTAGATGGATTTTATCATGCATTTAGATTTAATGGCCAAGAGTTGTGTCCATTATATGAAAAATTTAGTGCCATTATAGGTACCTTTGCATCTAGTACTGAACATATCATCCTCCCACCTCTGAACTGAGCCACATTGAATGATTTAGCTGGTTTCTTCGACATCTCTCATGATATGATGGGCATCCGTACTCTAGATTTTAGAGTCATGCTGCATTCTCTAATGCCCATGATTGGATCTATTGAAAGGGATTCTTCTTCTTGGCCTCACATGTTTCAATTTTGTCTACTTGCTTAATAGTTATTGGTTTTTGAAGATGGCTTTGCAGATCCACTATTGGTGACCCTCATTCCATAGATGAAGACCGAAAAGATGCTTTTGCCCTTAATTCTTGTCGAGACATTAACTGGGTTGGATCGTGTGAAATCCGAAAAGAGCATGAGATTTTTTAGCAGCCTTTTTCTCCTTTAGGTGAGTCTTTCTTTTCTTTTTTTTTTTTTTGTTTAATGACTCTCTTTTTCTTTTTAGATCTAGCTATAAGAGAAATTGGCCATATTAGCTTGGCAAGTGGATCTACTTCGTTATGGACCTCAGCATCATTCTCGTAGGAAGCTTCAGAGGTTAGAGTCTTGGACTGAGAGGCTTTACACTGTACTAGATGGGCTTATTCATTGGTATTGCCATTGGTGAAGACTGTAGCATGTAACCCTCAGAACTTATACCAAATGCATCCCATTGGCTAGACTCACTCGTAACTCTTCTTATGCTTAATCTCGATTGTGCCAATAGTATGGAGAGAAACAATGCATAGTGGCTATTCTTCCTACTTTTCAGCCTCAACAACTTATAGCACACTTTCTTGCTCATGTCCAGTAGACTTGGCCTCTTCTACTCATTCAGAGGAACCTATTTTGACATTCAGACTTCACCATCGATGACCAATCGAAGGCTTAGGTTGATTAGCAAGCAAACAAACATGCACATTAGACTTCCGCAAAGGAAACAAGGAAGAGGAAATTGATGCTTATATTTTAACTCAACTTGTTAGACATTTTCCTTTCAAGTAGTTTAGAACTTAATGAAAATCAATTTCACAACATCTATGTTTCCAATCCATAATCATTTCATTAATGATGACAAAAACTATTTCAGAACAATATGTGTACATGAAGTAACTCCTGTTATTAACCAACCCTTTTTGGATTTTCTAATTAACTATTTTTTGCTTATGTTACTCTCTCTCTCTCTCTCTCTCTACAAAGTATTTCTTCAATATATCAACATTGAAAGGCTCTACAAATTCATTTCCATAATCATTTATTGACTGCACACTTTACCAATATTTTCTTGATGAGGTATGGCCCTACCCAGTTTGGATGAAAATTTTCTTCGTGGATCAAAGGCTTGAGGTCATGTTTGTTTGAGGACTAGATCTCCTCCTTGGAGCTTCTTCTTCTTGATTTTCTTTTTTTAAAAGCGTGAGCCACTCTCTGCTAATACAATTTCATGTGATACAAAGCCTTCATCCTCTTTCGTCAATCAATGCTAACTACTCACTTTTATTTCTAACCCATTGTTCTTCTGGAATGTTAGCTTCCACAAGAACTCGTAATGATTGCACTTTGAGTTCTATTGGAAGCACTGCTTCTCTCCCATAAAGTAATGGAAAATGTAGTTGTCATAGTGGAAATCTTATAGTGGTCCTATACCCTTATAGCATAAAGGGTAACTTGCCAACCCATTCTTTGTAAGTTTACACGTCTTTGCAAACATTTTCTAGACATTTTTGTTGGCAGCTTCTAGTGCACCATTTTTTTAGGCCGATAAGAGGAAGACTTGTGATTTTCAATCCTATTTTTTTGAAACAATTCTCTTGTTTCTACTTGAAACTATACACAATTGTCAGTCACCATATGGTTTGGACCACTGTATCTATATAGGATGTTACTTTTAATAAACGTAGCCATTTGCTTTGCCCCCAATTTATTGAAAGACTTAGCTTCTATCCATTTTGAAAAGTAATCTATTGCAACATAAGATGTCCATTCAAAGCTGATGGCTTGATTTCTCCAACGATACTAATTCTCCATGTATCAAAAGGCTAAGGAGACAACATCCCTTGTAATTCGTTTGGGGGTTGATGTGACAGGTCTCCATAGACTTAACATTAGTGACACCTCTTCACAAATCTCACATAGTCTGCTTCCATGGTCAACTAAAAATACCTTTGTCTTATAATCTTCTTTACCAGTATTAACCCATTCATATGGGGACCATAAACCCCTATATGTACTTCTTCCATAATCAACTCTGCTTTTTTTTTTTTTATCAACACACCTCAATTGCATCCCATTAGGCATCCTTCTGGACATTATCCCTTATTGATATGTGAATTGTTGAGCCAACCTTTGCAAAATTCTCTTATCTTTTTCATCCACTTTCTTAGGAAAAGATCTCTCCTCCAAATATTTCTTTAAGTCACGAAACCAAGGCCCTTCTTCTCCTCCTAACTCCATCACATATTCCTTTTGGTTACAAGGTGTATTTTTAAGCATGTGTCAAGAGAAGAGAACCAAATGTTCATGGCTTGAGCTTTTCATCCCTAATATCCCACTCTTCCCTAGCTTGAAGAATAAACAACTGCGAATCACCTATAACCTCCACTTCTTCTACTCCCGTTGCCCTCAATGCTTCCAATCCAAATACACAAGCTTCATATTCTACCATTAGAGATTATGAACCCTAGCTTTTTATTTAGCAAGATCTTTTCTCCTTCTAGGGAGATGAGAATAACTCCTACCCCCACACTATTTCTATTAGTTGCTCTATCAAAATACATTTGCCATCCAACCATGTCAATAGCTCTTAAATGTTCTTTGGGAATTCTAATTCCTATGGCTCATCTCCTTTAATAGGATTGGTTGTCAAAAAATTCTACCACTATTCTTTCTTTCACCACCTTCTATGTGACATATTTGATGTCAAACTCAGACAATTGAACCAACCACTTAGCAAAATTTCCAACTAATGAAGAAGCTTCATATAAGTATTACATAGGGTCGATTTTGGAGACTACCTATACTTTGTATGACTGAAAGTAATGTCTATCTTCTTTAAAGCCCACACTACTACCAAACAAGTTTTCTCAACATGAGTGTACTTGAGTTCATTTGGAAACTTCTTACTCAAGTAATACACAACATGTTCTATATATACCCTTCTCATAAGCTTGTGCTAACATTGCACCAATTGCTTCTTCTTTAATAGCTAAGTACAAGATCAAGGGTCTACTCGACTTGGTTGGCCTTAGAACTAGAGGGCTAGTGTCTTTGATCTTGTCAAAAGCTTTTTGACATTGATAATTCCATTTCATCTGCTGATCTTTCCTTAAAAGTTTGAAAATTGGTGCTCATACAGTGGTTAACTTAGCAATGAATCAACTGATGTATTGAATTTTACCCAAGAATCCACGTACCTCCTTCTTAATCTTAGGTGTAGGCATCTCTTTAATTGCATTTCCCTTATTTGGATCCACCTCAATTCCTTTTTCTCCCATGACAAATCCCAACAATTTACCTGATATGACTCTAAAAATGCACTTGTACGAATTCAATCTTAATCTAAACTTCTCCATTCTCCCAAGAAATCTATCCAAAGCTTTAAAGCGACCTTCAAGAGTGTTTGACTTCACCATCATGTCATCAATATACAATTCAATTCTTTATGTATCATGTAGTGAAACAATATTATCGCCATCCTCTGGTCTGTTACACCAACATTCTTTAGTCTAAACGGCATAACCTTATAACAATATGTTCCCCATTCTATGATAAAAGCTATCTTGATCTTGTCCTCAACTGCCATCATAATCTGATTGTATCCTGAGAATCTATCTACAAATGGAAAAATCCTACACGAGGCCACACTATCTATCAGCACATCAATATGGGATTACAAGAAATCATTTTTAGGAGATACTTTGTTTGCATCTTAGTAGTCTAAATATATTATAGCCTTCCTGTATTTCTTTGGTATTGGTACAATATTAGCTAGCCACTCCAAACAATTTACCACGTCTAAGAATTTGGCCTCAATTTGCTTAGTGACTTATTCTTTCACCTTCTATGCCAATTATAGTCTCATCCTTCGCAGCTTCTGCTTAATTGGCTTCATGTGTGGGTATGTAGGAATTGTGTGCTCATTTATGATTCTATTAATTCTTGGCATATCATTACAGAACCCTGTGAACACCACCTCATGCTTCCTTAGTATTTTTTTTAAATATCTCTCTGTTATCAGGAGTTACATCATATGCAATGCAAATGTTCTTTGGGTTTTTAGCTGTGCCAAGATTAATGAAATGTGAATGCATGGAATGAATTTTGAATATGCTTTTGAAATGAAGACCAATATGCATGCTACCATCAGATAAACATCACACAAGTAAGCAAAATCAGACTTTATTGTATGAAACTTAGAAACAAACATAATGTTCTCAAACATCTCAGGGACAAAAATGTCCTCATAGCAAACATCTTGCATTTCTTCTTCAATTAATTTTGCTAGATCAATTGCTGCTTCTTTCTCCAAGTGGTACTCCTCTTTAGCCTGGTTCTATTCTATATGTAACTTCTTTAACTCCTCATCAAGTTCATTGACCACTGCCGCTTCTTCGTTCATGACATCTTTAAAGATCTCAAACCTTAGCTTGATCACCCTGTTGCAATTCCATGGCTTAACCTCTCCTCCGTACTTTGGCTTTTGAGCCTTCACAAACTTAATCACTTGTTTAACCCCAGTGGGCCTTTCATCCTCATCAGAAACATATTTGGGTCCTCTCTTGATGGTTTGCTCTTTGATCTTGGGGAAAGTTGGTAGCCCCATGTAAGTCTTCTCGAGTCCTATGCCCAGTATATATCTATGCTTTTTCATGATGCCTAGGACAATATGTCCAAACTCATCAATGATAGCAACCTAAAATCCTCCCATGTGCAAAATTTCTCCATTTGTTGCACTCATTGCTACTACAACTTATGAAGACTCAGTTTTGATGGTTATAATCTTTCCCTTGTAATTGAATCTAATTGTTTGATGCAAAGTAAATGGTACTCCTCCTAATGGGTGGAACCATGTTTTCCCCAACAGTGTTGCGAATGTTACAGGAATGTTAAGAATAGTAAATTCTGCAATTACGTTAGTAGGTCTCGTCTTGACTAAGGCTTTGAATGTGCCCACCAAACTTCTTTTTAAGTCATCATAATCCCTGCTGACTATCTATGAAGGCTCTAGTCCACTCTTTTCTACTATGAATTTGTGTAGGTGTTTTAATGGCACTAAGTTAATTTCTAAACTATCATCGACCATTACATAAGAGGTTTTCTTTCCCTTTATCTCTACTGCAATGAATAATGGTTTGTTGTGATTTCTTCCTTCAGTTGGCAAATTAATATTAGTAAAGCTGATAACTCCCTTGCCTTTTTTTCCTAACGTTACTACTCTTACCATTTCCTCAGGGCTTGATACAACTGCAACTAATTGAGAGGCTAAAGTTCTAGCTAGCATCTCGTGATTTTTCTAAGAAGACATAAGCAAATCCTAGATGTTTATGTTGGCCTAAGTCTTTTTTAATTATCTTAAGAATGCATCATCTTCATCTTCTTCTTCTTCTTTTTTCCTATTTCTTTCCTTTCTTTTTTTCCCTCTCCTCTCTCTACTCATTCATCTCCCTTGTCTTTGGATTCTCATAAAATCTTCCCCCTCGATGTCTATTAACATCCACTTCATTTTCTTCCTCACTACTCTCATCTCTCCTCTCATGTTTCCCTCGTTGTTACTCTTTATTACTGTGTCTTCTACATAATTATTGAAATCATCCAAGAAATCGTGAATTATCTACACTTGATACCCTCCTCTGCATATCATCAAGATATCCTTCACTTCAGCTTCATCATCACTAATAACTACTTTAGGCGTTGCTTTCATCCTTACCCATTTCCTTGGTTCCTCCTTGGGTACTCTCACCCATCCAACTTCATTTGAATAGAACTCAACCGTTAGTGGCATTACATTTCCCACTTCAATTTTTTCTTTTGCTTCTTTTTCAACCTCTATTTTTAGTTTTATTTAGTTCTTCAAGATGGTTCATCAATTAATCCTCATGACCTATCACCTATCTACGATGTAGCTTAAAGGTCATCTATACCCCACCAATCCCTTTCAAATTAACTTTTGTTAACAAAGGCTCCAAGTGAATTACTTCCTCCTCTTCTATCTCTGGCCTTTTCTCTTTTGGTTGATACTTCCTCCACTAGTAGTTCTTCCTTATTCCTCCTGTGCTACCTCCTTCTCTTTGAAAGAATTCATAACTTCTTTCTTCGTCACTATAGTGTCAATCATGTTCAAGGTGTATATGGGTGGAACGATTCAGTTATTTGGTAGTAGGTTGCGATTAGTGTTTAGGTATTGTTTGCTAGGGTTTGGAATTCGGCCATTGTTAATCAAGTCCTGAATTTCATGATGAAGTCGTCAACAATTATCAGTGAGATGGTTAAAGGCTTGGTCAAATTCACAAAATTCATTGTGTTTATGGTCTGGCAGAAAAGTACTTGGGGTTTCTTTGTAGGTTAAAAGGTAGTAGTTCACAGCAAGCATGGGGTCTTACAAATACCTTAGACATCGACTATCCTAGGTCATTGAACTTTCTAGGTTGCTTGATAGCATTTACTTCAACATTTCTGGGTCTTCCCCCTTGATTTTGATTTCCTTGATTTCTCCTTAGTAAATTCTTTTTTTATTCTAATTCTAAATCTTCAATTTGAAGACCCGAATCATATAGATCTTCAAAGGTTTTAATTAGCATTCCAACCAATTTTTTATAAAGTTGGGGGAGAATCCCTTTAATCACCATCCTCACTTGGCCTAGTCACAATCATGGTGGCCTTCTCTCACCATCAAGTTAGATACTCGAAAAACATCTAATTACCTTTTCCCTGAATTGTTTCTAAATCCCGTAGAGTCACCTCCAACTGAGTGTTATTAGAATATTGGTCAATGAACATCTTTGATAGCTCTGTCCAATCTTCCTAGACCTTCTTCTCTTTCCTGTAATACCATTGCAATGCTTGCCCTTCCAAAGATCGGAAGAACAATTCCACTATCTGATCTTTTAACAACTCTGACGTCCCCATCATGCCGATGAAATGCCTCAAATGGTCTCTTGGGTCACCTCTACCATCAAACTTGGTGATGTTGGGCAACTTAAATTTTAGTGGGAGCTTTTTGGCTCTAGTCAACTACATGTCATTCAAATCAATAGTCCCTTCAATTCCTTTTCTCCTTATCAAAGTGTGAATTTCTCCATTTTCCTGAGAAAATTGTAATTCTTATTGTTTAACATGCTTTGACCTAAAGCCATCATCCATATCAAAGAATCCTTCCTTCTGAAAACTAGCCAATATCTTCTCCTTCCCTTTATTGGCTTCGAATCTTGATGCATTGTTTCCCTCAGGTGGGGTAAATTTGGGTTTGACTCTCCATTTTGGCCACTTCCCTGATTAAATTAGCATTTGGGTTGGGATCAGTGTTTGAGTTTGGACCAGTATTTAGGCTGGTGTTAGTGTTTGGGCCTGTGTTTTGGATTGGTGGTGGTCTAGTGGCCAGCATAGTCATCATATCTATCATTTGCTTTCTCATGGCTTCCATGTCAGTAGCCAACTTGTTTATCCTCTCATGTGGGTCCTCAGGTCCTATCCAGTCTTCCTCCATGATGTTGATTCTTTCAAACCTTCCTTTCTACCTAACCCAAGCTATTGTGACTACAAAACAAAGGTGTTAGCATGACACATGCATGTATGCATGAATGCAATACATGACCAATATATATCACACAATCACAATCAACTGGAACAGAGCAGTCTTCCAACCTTATTTCTCCCACATAACAGTGAAGTCTCTTCCCTAGGATTTTTGGCTATACCCAAGAAGCATCACTGGGGGACATGGGACTATGCAGAGACTCTCTATACAAGACAGGTGTGATCCTCCTTTTTATCAAATATTTATAGGCTTAGTTTGATAATGGTATGGTCATAATATTAGAGTTGTCAACTACTCAATCGCTCATGCTTTCTAACTATAATCCCACAACATTTGAACATTGTTTGAACAATATCCAAATATCATACAATTTAGATTGGCTATCATTAAGTGATTAAGTGGTGTTAAATGGGATATCAAACCGTGCAAATATCCTCTACTTGACTATGTGAATGGTTTGTAACCATAACATTGCTTGGATTAGTTATGATAGTGATTCTATGATAATTGTGAGACAATTATCATATAACCATAACATTGCTTGGATTAGTTATGATAGTGATTCTATGATAATTGTGAGACAATTATCATAGAATCATAGTCAACTAATCAAAACATTAAGGGAAGTGGCTACACAGTGTTCACACATGGTATAATGATTTTTGCGATTCATGTCATACTGTTCCTACATTCAGTTGACTTCAAAAGAGGTCAAATCAGAAATTCTGGTAGTCCTAAAGGCTAGTTATTAGGTCGACTATATGAGCTTTGGACCGTGTTCAATGACTAAGAGTCCCTTCGAGTGAAGGATGCCCCTTTAGGTTTACCACTTTTTATACCTTTTGATACATGCTCAAAGGTGGTGGTCATCTAAAGTATGGTTCATCTAAGGGTAGAATGGAGTTAGAGACTTGCCATACCAAAGCCACCAAGTCAAATAAAGGTAATTTGTGATTTGTGTGCATGTGTAGTGATGCATTTGAATATCATGAATGAACAAGAAACTAACAAGCCCACAATCCAAATCAACTTCTCTACTGTTCCCAGTAAAGTCGTCAATTGTGGACGATGTTTCCATCCCGACAGAGTTGCAATGACCTCGGCATTGCTTTTCTAAGTTCCATGAGGAAACTTAGAGAGTCATCAGATAAAGCAACGAAAGCAAGATAATGGAGAATTGAATGGAGGCACCACCTAGTTAATTAACCACCAGAAAAATGTGAGTGACGACAGTCGATCCCTCGCTTCTGGACCTAACTACCTATCACCCCTTCAAAGCTGAGTTTGGGAAGCTAGGTACGAACTTTTTAAGTTTGCCCATCCAATGTCCAGCCTTCACTAAGGTCTACTAGTTTGTTTGTTTCTAAGTCATTAATTCTATCCATCTTGATCCTAAATTCGTTTTGCACACAACCAAATTTTATCTTTTTTAATCACATGTGAGGTGAAACAATTGATATACATCCATAGAAAAAGGGAGGAGAATGGAGTTATATTTGCCATCAAACATGGGGGAATTGAGGAAAGGATTACAACCATTGCCAAAATAGGCTACATAAAAAGTAAATGACTTAAAATGATAGGTAAAGATGATAATTATAAAAAGGTTCTAACAAAGACTTCAATAAACAAGCAAACAAAATATAAAGCATAAATGAAACATGGAATTATAAAATAATCAAGACTACTAACTAGAGACATAAAACATGTATCCAAGCAATTTTCTAACCAACATACATGAGGTAATCAAAACAAGCCATGACAAAGTACTTAAGGGAACAAATCATAAGGGAATTATCATGAAGAATCTTATATTTATCAAAGAGTGACAAAAGAGATCATCTCAAGCACACAAATCGATCAAAAGGTACCTTGAGTTCATCTTCAATAAAATAGGAAAGGCATGAAATGATCCAGATAGGTTAGAGAAAGAGAAATTGAAAATTGAAAAAAAAAAAGAATTCTTAAACTTGGCTTAAAGCAGGTTGTGAATAGGGCTTTCATCCTGCCAGTGCGTTTGCAACCACGACACTATATCAAAGCCTCTTTCAAGACTTAAGGAAACACAAACGAACCATGAGCACATCTGGAGAAATGGAGTTGCCACCTAATTATACAATTGGGATTGAATGGGGGTAATCTGATCCCTCACTTTAGAACCTAAACTACCCTCATCCTTCCAGAGATGGGTTTAGGAAGTTAGGTATGAGCCATTTACCTCACTCGCATCAAAATCCAGCCTCTAATAGGGAATACCAAATAAAAATAACCTATATTATTATATAGTCTACCTAAGTCGTTCATTTTATGCACACGTTTCCAATTTTATCTTCTTTAAACAAATAAGGTGATTTCATTCATGGCAATTGTATACTCGTACAAAGAAGAATGGAGGAGAATAGAATTACATTTTCTTTTCAAACATAGGGGAATGGGAGGAGGATTACATTGCTCGTCAACAAATAAAAGGAATTTACTTCTAAATACTTTAAATGTTCATTCATTCATTCATACGAATCATAGCATATTCATGCATATTCAATACAATCATTCAAATCGAGATTTGATAGATAATGAATTTCTCACTACCATACGTGAGTCTATTTAATGTCTATTAAGCCTCTTTGAGCAAATATTCATACATATATTCATTCAATTATTATTCAAAGCAATGGTCCCTCACCATCAATATGAGTCCACCATCACTTCATGACATCATACAAATATATTTCTAAATATGGTATTTATAAAATCAATCAATTAGAATTCAATATAAAGCCATAATCTAGAATCATGGCACTTCTACTTAGATTTGATATTTCTTATCATGGTAATTCTACATAAGCATGGCAATTCTAGCCCATTCATATTAATCATAGTGGATCATGCATTTCTAGCCTAAACATGGCATTTCTAGCCTAATACAATCAATCAATATCAAATATGACTATTCTAGCCCAATTTAAGCAAGCAATATGGCATTTCAATTAGTCAAAGCAATTCTTGTCTATTCTATGCTATTTCTTAGCATGTTTCAAAACAATCATAAGTCTTCCTAGCATGATTCTAATCATATGCTCTTAAGCATGATTCTAAGCATGTGCTCTTAAGCACGATTCTAGGCATTCACAAAAAAGTTAAACTCGTAATCATGTTTCTAGATAAAGGAGGTAAAACAGACTTACCTTGACATGCTTATCCATCTCGCAAAAAAAACAAGGGTTAGAACAATTCATAATAACTCTAAACATGTTTCTAAGCATCAAAATAAAACCTAAATATGCTTACTCTAAGCATAAACAAACCTAAACATGCTTATTATAACGCTAGAAAAATAAAGAAGAAAAAAGAGAGAGAAGAGAGAACTGCTATCAAGACGTACCCTTTCTGGGTTTAGAGCAATATAAAATGCCTAAAAACTTTAAACTAGAAAAAACTCCTTGAATTTTGAAGTGTGTCTTCAAGAGGGAGAAGAGATGAGTTTCATGTGTCTTGCAATGTGAGGAGGAGTGGTTTATACAGTTGAGGGGTTGAGTTAAAAAAGAAAGCAAAGAAACAAAAAAGGAAGGTCGCAATCAAATTTTACCAAAATTAAAGGGACAACAGCCAGCCAGCTATTGGGAGATCGTCGATCAGCACTGTAATTGTTGACCTACTACTGGAAGACCATCAGTTGACACTCTAATAGCCAGTCAGCTATCTCACGACCGTTGGCCAATTGTGGTCCACTGAACTCTTTAATTTTACATTTTTTAAATGCAATGCCTTATTGACTTCAACGGTTTGATCATGCGTAACTCTACAAAGGTCAACCTCAATTTGTGATCCATAAAATTCTATAAAAACTAGACATTTGTATCTTCACAAAGGTATATGACTCATCATCAGATTCCTTCTAGATTAATTTTTGTGATTTTTTCAAGTCATGTCTCAGTTACTCTTGGTCGATTTATCCTCACCTTTCTTCCTTTTGCTTTCAAGGGCATTTTGATAATTTTCATTACTCAACATTCATTGAGCTTCATCATCGAGCTTCAAAAATCTAGTGACTATAGTTTGCTCTCTACTTTGGAGAAGTTTGTGATGCACAAAAATCGACAAAGTAGTCTTGCTTCGTCTTTCCTCCTCTCATTTTGACATCTTCACGTTTATCCGTATTCTATTAGACTTCTTGTCTTCTGCTTTCCTCCTTTAATTCGTACAAAAGAGGTGTGCCCACTCAAGGGCTAGTGTGCCCTTCAAAGCCTAGTGTGCCTACTCAAGAGCTAGTCTACCAACTCAAGGGCTAAAATGCATCCTTCTAATGCATGCAATGCACTCTTCTATTGTAGACAGATGCATCCCTATGATGCACAATGTGCACTCTTCTAGTGCAAACCAACGCATCCTTCTAACGCATTAAGTGCATCTTTACGATGGTAAGATAATACGCTCTTCAGTGCACCTACTTCTTGGAGTTTCTAACACTCTTTAGTGCACCTACTTCCTAGGGTTTATTACACTATTCAGCGCGCCTAATCTAAAGGCTTTAAACACTCTTAAGTGCACCTACTTCCTAGGATTTTCAACACTCTTCAATGTGCCTCTTCTTAGGATTGTATCTATTCTAAGGGCTTAAAGCACTCTTAAGTGCACCTACTTCCTAGGATTTTCAACACTCTTCAATGTGCCTCTTCTTAGGATTGTGTCTATTCTAAGGGCTTAAAGCACTCTTAAGTGCACCTACTTCTTAGGGTTTTCAAAACTCCTTCGTGTACAATCTTAAGTGCACCTACTTCCTAGGATTTTTAACACTCTTCAATGTTCCTCTTCTTAGGGTTATGCCTATTCTAAAGGCTTAAAGCACTCGTAAGTGCACCTACTTCTTAGCGTTTTCAACACTCCTTCGTGCACCTCTTCTTAGGGCTTATGCCTATTCTAAGGGCTTAAAACCTTCTTAAGTGCAAATACTTCCTAAGGTTTCTTCTAATGCATGCCCGTCGGGTAAACGTCTATCATGCACTACTTTGCGGTCATCCGACCTTTTCAGTCTTCCTACCTTTGGCTTTCTTCTTTCTTCTTTGATCTATTCAAACTTTGCATTTATTGGGCTTCAAACCCTTTTTTTGAGTATTATTCATTATGTACTTGATTTCTTCTAGTCCACTGGAGAAAATTCTTGATTTGCTATGCTTTGGCATTTTTTGTTTTTGACCCCTTTAGATAGGACCCTTCACTTGGGAGTTCATATCACGTTGTTGATTCTCGCATTCAGTGGAGATATTTCCATTGTCCTTGCAAATTTTTGCAAAATACAAACATCTCTTGATGATTTCAAATCAATTCAAATCTTTACCCTGTTCTGTGTGTTCTTCAACAAACTGCTTCCTAGTCTCTGGAGAAATTCTTCATATGGATTGGTTGAAAGATTCTATTGATTGATGTTACTTTTTTTTCTTGTGAGCTACTAAGCTATTGCCATGATCGGGTGCTTGTCAACGGTATGTTTCAAAAATTCTTTCGGTGTCTTAAGGTCAATGTAGAGTTCTTCTTTTTTTCTCTTTCTTTTTCTTTCTCTCGTCTTTCTTCTTTCCTTTTCCTCTCTCTCTTCTTTCTCACTCTTCTTTTTTCTCTCTCCTTTCTTTCTCTCTTTTTTTCTCTCATTTTCTTTCTTTTTTCTTTTTGTTCTTTACTTCTTTCTGTCTTTCTTTCCTTTACATTTTTGCCCCTCATTAAAAGGACAGTTGGCCGATTGTTAGATGCTGTTGGAGGACCACTGGCCGACGATTAACCAATAGTCACCCACTGGTTTGATTACTGGCTTACAGTCAACCAACAATTGCTCAATGATTTGACTACTGACCGGTGGTGGAGGGTTTATACAAAGACCTTTCGCCTTCCTCCACTTCGTTCGCACCCCATTTCTTCGTTTTTCATCTGATTTGCCTTTGGTTTTCTCTATGTGCTCGTCTCAACTTCCTTTTTCTAATGGCAGGTCATCTAGTCCATCTTGACTTGAATGAGAGAGATCTGGTTTGGAGATCGACATTGAAAGGTCTTCCAAAAGACAAAGAGGTACCCATTGTCTACGACGTGGATTCCCACACGATCACCAAAGTACACATTCTCCTTCATTCTTCTATCTTTCATTTTCTAGGAATTTTTCTAGGCATGTATTCATGTAGAGACTTCAATTTCTTACCTTAGGACTTCCATGAGAACAAGACATGTGGGTCATTTTCTGGGCCCATAGTTGATTCTTAGAGATAGCGAATAATGCTGTTAGAGATAGGATTGCTACTAGTGACTTTTATAAGTTTATTACTTCTTTTCCACATGCTTCTCAATACACTGATCGTTGAGCACTGGTTACTCAATGTGAGAGGTAGATGGACACAAACCATACTTTCCATCTTTTGATTGGTGAAGTTACTATCACGCCATTCAACATTGTCACTCTGACCGACCTCCGTGTGGTGGAAAGGTGATACCTGTTGATGCTTGTATCATAAACTCAAGGGACCCGTAAAATTTGGTTTGCCAGCTTCTTGGGTGTGAAGTGAAGATCAAGAGCAACATCATGATTCGGTACACTGCTTTATATGAATATTGGAGGAGGAGATCAAACCTGAATTTAGTCGAGGCAGATCAGTATGCACATAGCTTTATCACGATCTACTCAGTTCGACACTTTTTACCAATGCATCAAACACTATCTTTTTTACTCTACTTCCTACCCTCTGGGATCTCGATTGAGTGAGGACTTTTGACTGGGGCAATGCTGCTCTCGGCCAGTTATACTTTGGCTTAGATTGTGCATGTCGAGGTGTTATCGCGATTACCGATTTTGCCCCATTACTTAAGGTAATTTCTTCTTTTTACACCTTCATGTTTTGTTTATATAAATTCCATTTCTGATTCCGCCTTGTTTAGATATGGGCCTATGAGTTGGGAGTCTTGCCTTCCTCATTTCTTGTTTGTCACGACTTTTCTTTCCCATGGATAAAGAGGTGGGTTGCACGTCGTGTAGAGCTCAAGAGATCTCATGAGCTAGACTTCTTTCGTGATTACATCCGCACGATGACCTAGGATAAGGTAAAAGACATGCAATTAGTATTTCATTCTTACCCATATTATAATCTCACTATGTTTATATTCTTCACAAATTCGTTCTGAGTAGTAGGTACTCGTGGGGGGTTAGTAAGCTGCTATGCAAGTCGCTGCCCCATTTCTCAACTACCGTATCCTTCTCCTATGCATTGATAGCATGATGTGATATCTAGGTGATCGCATCTAGGATTGGTTCAAAGGCCCAGAGCATCGTCTAATTCTTCCTTCTCTACCAGTTCTAATGATAGACTTAGCTGACTTGCCTATGGAGCCAAACGTCCCAGATTACACAGCTTGGATTCACTTGAGTGAGAATGAATTCCCAGTGATGACAGTTTCTTATATGAGTGGGCTCGAGCCACATTTCCATATACTAGGCTAGGTCAATCTACTGATGGGGTTCCTCATCCCCCTGCTAGTGCTGCTCGTGGCTCTTCTAGCCATGCCAATAGCTATTTTGCCCGTCGTGGGAAGAGGTCGAGGGTTTCGTCTTCTGGTACTAACACATTTGTCGCTTTTGCTATTGCTACTAAGTAGCCACATCCACCTCCGACCCTTATAGTTACTCCAGCTGCTCCATCTGGTTATGTGATTGGCGACCTCTAAGCCTACCCAAAATGTAATCTACACGTGAAATAACAACGAGCAGATCAACAGCCATGTGATCACTAAGAATCCAACCATGCCTGTTCCTTTCGTTCCTCATGATACCGCTATGGTAAATCTCTTGCCTATGTATTCCTTAAGTTTCTTGTTATTCTTCAAATATTTATTAGTCATAAAAATGCAATACAATGCAAGTACCACGATCCTCTATACAACGCGTCTTTCAAATGCAAACTGCTTCCCATAGGTACGTCTTGCAAATTTCTCACCAGTATTAGGTAAAACATAACTTTGTGTTTATATATGCATGATTTCTATCTTAATAGTTTTGCTAACTGTATGATTCTTGCTTGGATTAGACTAGTCGTCAAGAGAATGCTCGTCTACAGCGAGAGATTTAGCGCCTTCAGGCTCAAGTTGGTACCTTTTCTGTTGATAATGATGAGTGAGGACTATCGCCATCGGCCTCCTTCATGTTGATTTCTTTCTTTTGTTCATTTAGCTTCCATGTATGAACTTTTATGTTTCAACTTTTCATAACGTATAATCAAAGCAATCAATTATGTGAACAAATTTCAAAGACTTTGTAAAACTTTTCTATTTTCAGTTTAGTACACTGCTCCTTAAACTATGCATATTTTGCTCAAATTTGTTTTTACATCATCATTTATTCGATTTTGAACAAAATTACAAAATCTAGAAGTCACGTGCTCGAAATTTCTCGTCAGTACACAGATCTAAAATAAAAAATACACGAAAGAGGAAACTAGAAGACCTTTTGCCCTAACCATCGCCAGCCAACTATTAGATCCCCAATCGATTGTCCTACAACCATCAGTCGATGGTCAAATAGCCGATTGGCAATCCTTCCACTACCTGCCGGTGGTCTTCCCTCCTCTTGCCTTTTCTGCTTTGTTTCTTGCACTATATAAGTGCTGCTTCTCACCATTTTTTTCACACCTTTCAACACTTCCCCCTTATTTCTCGAGTTTTCTTTCACCCATCTCAATGCCTCTTTGCACTTTTCAACATGTCTAAGGCCTCTCTCAAGACCCTTTAGCCCCTCTTAAAGCTTCTAAAGGACGATGACTGGAAGCAACTCAAATCTTGCGATCCCCACAATCTGGAGTTCCTTCGACATGTGAAACTTAAAATTCCTTTTCCTAAGGAATGCACGACCTTCTGGGATTCTCATTACCACTTCAATGGGAAAGAGCTTTGCCCCCTATATGAGGAATTCTTCGCCATACTCAATTGTCATTCATCCAATTCTGAGAGTATCATTCTACCTATTGTTGAGACACCATCGATGCCTGATCTTGCCAACTTCTTCAACTTTTCAGTTTCTACCATGAGTATTCACACCAAAGGTGGTAGAGTGACATTGTCTTCCATCATGTCTTCGCTTAAGATGATGAACAGGACCTCATTCAGTTGGCTTCACCCCTTCAGTTCTGCCTTTTTGCACAGTTTCTATTGATCTTGCGGGACGGTATTGGCAACATACATCTTATGATCATCATTCCTCAAATAGAACCTGGTTTCCCAGCAGTTTCCTTGATTCTTACTGAAACAATAATTGAACTAGATCGTGTCAGGATTGATCCGAGTCAAAGGTTTAGCGATAGTTTTCTGTTTCTTCAGGTATTTTTCTTTTAAGCCTAACTTTTGACTAAGTCACCCTTTTAGGTTTTCAACTTAGTAGATTCATTTTTCCTTTTTTTTTTCATGTTCTAATATTTGCCTAAGCTGCCCTTTCGATTTTTGATATAGCGAGTTTGCCCTAACTTTTGCCTAAGCTGTTCTTTTCGGGTTTTCAACTCAGCGGGCTTTTTCTTTATTCTTTTTCCACTCTAACTTTTGCCTAAGCCGCCTTTTTCAGGTTTTCAACTCAGGGGCCTTTTTCTTTATATTTTTTTTTGCCTTAACGTTTGCTTAAGCTACCCTTTCAGCTTTTCAACTTAGCAGCTTACCTTAACTTTTGCCGAAGGCGCCTTTTTAGGCTTTTGACTTAGCAGGATTTTTCTTATTTTTCTTTTGAAGATTTGGTTACAAGAGAGACTATCTATTCTAGCACCGCCTGAGGTGTATATTTCCTGTTATAGCCCTCAACTTCATACAAAGAGGAGACTTGAGAGACAATCTTCTTGGGTTAACTAGCTTCGAATTATTCTAGATGCTCAAATCTATTGGCACTATCCGTTGTGGAGGCTAGAGTATGTAACAGTCAGGACCTACATCGCATGTGTGCCTTGAGCAATTTTCACCCATAGTTCATTTTATGATCCTACTAGACTGCATCGACAGTATGGACTTAAGCAGAGGATCATGGATTCACCAACTGCTTTTGATCTTGGAAGACTGTTTGCTCGTTATCTATAGCGTATGAAAGATTCTTGGCCGCATCAGACCATCAAGAGGAATCTATTCCATGATCCTGAATTTAAGATAGACAACCGGTACAAGAATGAGGTGGCCCTTCAGGCTTCCATTCTTGATCCTACTATTCGAGCCAGACAGTGCTGTGAGTGATATGGTGAGCCTATTCATAGTCCAGTGAAGAGGCAAAGACAACATTGATAGTTTCACTGTTAGCGTAGATGTTAGATGCTTTCCTTTTTCTATCATGCAAAATAATAAATTATTTCAAAGGCATATTTGTTTCCAAACAATTTCATTTCATTAATAAAAGTACAATCATTTGTTCTCCGAACAAAATGTGGCACAGTGAGACAACTCCTGTCATTAATCAACCATATCTTATTTTCTAATTAATTATTTTTTCACTCAAACCTTCTTTCTTTTTTACTTTTTTTCTTTTTCTTTTTTCACACAGAGTATTTCTTCAGTCTATCCATGTTAATGGGCTCATTGAACTCGTTCCCTTCCATGTCTGATAAAATGACGGCTCTGTCAGACATGACTTTTGTCACAATGAATGGGCCCTCCCAGTTAGGTCCCAGTTAGGCTTGAACTTTCCTCTCAGATCAGACACTATTGGCCTAGCTTGTTTAAGGATCAATTCCCCTTCTTTGAACTTCCATGCCTTTATTCTCTTATTAAAGGCTCAAGCAACCCGCTTCTGGTACAACTGCATGTGATATCTGGCCTTCATTCTTTTCTTATCAATCAAGGTCATCTGTTCACATCTATTGTGAATCCATTCCCCTTCAGGAATTTCTGCTTCCATCATAACCTTTGCTAATTTCGTTTCTATCTCAATAGGTAGGATCGCTTCTATACCATACACCAACAAGAAGAGTGTCGTGCCCGTTAAGCTTCTGGGCATCTTTCTATAACCCCATAACACAAACAATAGCTTCTTAGCCTGATCTTTGTATGTCTGTACCATCTTGGCCAACATCTTATTGATGTTCTTATTGGTCACTTCTACTGCTTCATTTGCTTGTGGTTGATATGGAGATGACTTATGCTGTTCAATCCTATACTTCTCAAACAAGGCCTTAGTCTCAACCTTAAAATGAACCCCATTGTCAGTCATGATTTGATGTGGCACTCCAAATCTGCATATGATGTTCTTCTTGATGAACTTTGCCATCTGCTTTACCGTTAATTTACTGTAGAACTCAGCTTCTATCCATTTGGTGAACCACCATATATCGCTACCCATTAGATGCTAATGGCCTATCTTTCCTATAACGTCAATGCCCCATGCATAAAAAGGGCCATAATGTTATTATTCCTTATAGCTCTAAGGGTGGTTGGTGAATCAAATTTTCATTGATCTGACATTGGTGACACCTCTTCATAAATTGGACACAATCCATCTCCATGGATGGCCAGTAAAAGTCCGGCCTTATTATCTTTTTTGCAAGCATTAGCTCATTCATATGTGGTCCACATACACACTATCGATTTCCTCCATGAGCCTTCCAGCTTCTTTCTCATCGACGCATCTTAATTCACTACAAGAAAAATAGGAATAGATGACTGACACTTTATGATAAAGATCATTATATCATAAAAAGATGACAAAGTTATGATAGAATTATGATCTATCAGAAAATTAATGATGTACATATGACATATTTTTTGTTTATCAAGAATTTATGATAGAATAGTTATAGAAATTAACTCTATCAAAAACTTTGTAACAGAAATTTATTATTGACCATGTTTGACCAATTTTGAAATTAATATTTTCTTAATTAAAATAAAAACAAAGCATTTTTTGGTCAAATAATTTTTTTTATTAAAATATGCAATATGGAACGGTGCATTTGAACCTCAATACAACAAAACCCAAAATTTTTCTGAGTCCCCAAACTCATCATCCAAACACTCAATCAACACTACTCCCTCTCTCATCCCAACGTCCTTGTTGTCGTTCAACGTCGTCCTCACTGCCATTCAACTAACACTCAACCACACTACAAAAAAACCCAGTTTTTGCTAAAGCCATTTGAGGTGGCTTTTAAAGTCGATTGGCTATCCTTGTCACTCGCATGCACCTACGCTTTGCTCTATGCTTGCCTCTAATCACAGCTCCACTTCTCACTCATAGGCCAATCTGGTCCATCTCACTACAAGAAAAGTTGGATACGACAACACGTTTTTCGCAACGCGCGCTGATGCATGTTGTTGAATGATGCATTCCGCAATGTGCATTTCTTGTATGTTGTGAAAAGTTTTGCAACGTGCATTTTTGCACGTTGCTAAAACTATCGGATTTAGCAACGTGCTCAACCCGAACGTTGCGAAATGTCTAATTGTAATTTTTTTATAATTTACTTTTTATTTTATTGAAATTAAAATTTTTTAACATTAAAAATTTAACTAATATTGAAATTTTAAAATTTTAAATATTTTTGAACATTAATATAGATATATTAGAATTAAAAATTTAACATAAAAATTTAACTAATATTATAATTTCAAAAGTTTAAATATTTTTGAACTTTGAATATAGATATATTAGATTTAAAAATTTTAATGTTAAAAATTTAACTAAATTAGAATTTTAAAAAATTATATAGTATTAGAATTTTGAAAATTTAAATATTTATCAACATTAAATATTTTATTTAAATAATATAAATTTATGGTTTAATATAGATATATTAATTATTATGATTTAATTTAAAATTAATTTACGAAATTAAATTATAAAAAACGGTGCTCCAAATAACACCTAAACGACGTCATCTAGGATGATTATAAACACATTTAAGACTTTGTTTCGTCTCCATTCCTCTCCATCTCACCATCCCCCCTCTCATCGTTGAACGCCTCTCAATCTCACCATGCTCTCTCTCGCCCTTGAACAATAGCTCTCGATCTCACCTTGCTCTTGCTCTTTCACCATTCTATAAACAATTTTTTCTTCAATTGTTCATGGAGACGTTGAAGCAGCTTTGGAAATTACTCTACGAGCCTTCAAAGGTAGATTTTATTTTTTGTATGCTCTTAATCTTTGAACATTAGTGTTATATTGGCTTTTTTGAAGGAATATTTCATGCTTTCGTGTTAGGATTTGAGATTTTTTCTTTTAAAAAAATTGAGGGGTTAGGGTTTGGGTTTTCCCCTTTTCGATTTAGGATACAAATAATTTTTTGGAATTAGATTTACAGTTGCATTTTAGTGTCTTTCATTTGAATTTGTTGCATTGGTTTGGTATAATAATCTGGAGCTAATGTTAATGGCATTAATACCTTGCAAGGAAGAGTTTAGAGCTTTCAATGTAGGAAATATATGCATGTGTATTTGTTTTTGTAAAGCTTAGTACGGTTCGTTGACCAAATTGCTTGCGTTGCATCTCAGATTTGTTCATGGATGTTTTAGCAATTGAAATTTGATTAAAATCAATGTTTTATAGAATGGTAAAAGAGGTTTTGCCGTAGGAGCCATTGTTTCACCAAAAGGAAGGTTAGAACCCATCAAGTAAAGTCCTTAAAGATTTGATTTGATGAAATCTCTGCAAAAATAACCCTAAGATATATTTTAGGAAAAGACCTACCAAGGAAAATCTTAAAGATTGAGATATTCAACAACTTTTGTATGTTGCCCAGAAAAGAAGCTTCAACAGGTTTTCTCTTCTCTTCTCTTGTCTTCACTTGTTCTTGATTTTTCAGTACAATATCTCTATTCTTGATTATAAAATCTCTATAGTTATTTTATTTTGATTTTGATTCTAAATTTTATATGTACTAAAATAGACATTTTAGCAGTTTGTTTAAAATTGGTTTGACTGAAAAATGTTAAGTATTTGATTTGTTATGAATTTTTTAAGTTGACTATGTAATACTGAATTTCAGTTTTCCTGCTGGAGATTAGTTTTAGGAAAATTATTTGAGATGCCTAGGGGTCTCATAAAATTATGAAATTTTTCAGATTTTCTTGCCTTTGTGTCTAGTTTAAATCTGGAAGGTTTATGATTTTAGGAATTAATGGTGAATTGTTATGTCTTTCTTAATAGAGAAAGGTCAATTCTGGAAATTGTTTGATAGAACTGATGGACCATAAAACGTAAATTATTTGGATTAGCTCCTGAATTCTTAATGCTATGAAATTTCACAAGATTTATATTTTTATGTATACAAGGTCTCTGTAAAATCTAAGATCTTTTGGATGAGTAGATTATTTGTTAAAAATCTGAGAACTGGCATTACTTTGTTTTGGATGTCTGAAAGTGAAGTAATTAGTATTTGATTCGACTATGATATGAAGTTGATTATGAATTGAATATGATATGATAAGTTCTTTTGTTATGTTAGAACATAGAAGAATTTAGTTAATTTTTGAAGGAGATGGCAAGCTAGATAGAACATTGACCCTAGATCTACTTCAAGTTGACCAAGTTTGAGCATCCAGATTTTTGAATTCATGATAACTATTAGTAAGAAGGTAAGTTTTCACTTGTTACCTTTGCATATTAGTATAAATTTCCTATAAACTTCAGAAAATGCCCAATGCATAACTGACTATTTTACATCTTCATTCACTTTCTGCTCAATGCTATACAAACCATGTTGCATGGTGTGTAATGATGGGATTTAAAACAATATACCTTCATGCACTTAAACTTGGATAAAAAAGTTTGCTAAATTCCTTTTAAGTTGCACCTGATGAGAGACTTGCATTAAACAATGGTTATTTACTTCCAGAAGGTATGCGCTCTTGCAGTTAAAGTTATTAATGTTATGCTTTCATTTGGGAGATTCATAGTTATTAATGATTATTATTACATGGTTGGTAATTTAGGCAAACTGTTGTTAGCATTTAAGGAAACATAATAAAGTACTTTGCTTATGATTTTGTAAAAAAAAATTTGGAAAATGTGTATATATGCTAGTTTCAAATTTGCTAGGCTAATTAGGTGTCAAGATTGCGGTAATTCTTTTGTTTTTTTATTTTGTTCTAATTTTGTGTTTCCCAATATTCTTATTAGTTACTCTAATTGCTTTCTTTTTATCAATTCTTAATTATAAACTGAAAAATAACTTTTTTACTAGTAGCCTTATATTAGCAAACAGATGGTGAGCTCTACATCCTAATATATTTTGTTGTTAGGAGTTGTGATTTTCTTTCCTACCGGCAGTTAGGATATACTTCAATGTTCAATTGAGTCCCTGACTTTGCACGTGTATAAGGATGCTGTTTGCTTAAATTTGTGATTGCTTTGTTATGTAATTGTATGAATGAGATAATTGATGAAGTTACTTTATCTTAGGTTTTCTATGTTCGTTTACTGAGAAAACGTGGAAAAGTTGAAGGCTATTATGTTTGGGCTGCAATTTTAACATAATTTATAAAACCCAACAAGAGGAGTTTTACTAGAGATTTAGCTGAATATGGGAGGAGTTTTGCTGGGTATTTGTTGACAACATGAGGAGTTCTACTGGAGATTTTGCTGAGAATATGGGAGGAGTTTTGCTAACTTAGCTAGCAAATTTAAAATATTTGCTCTAGGTTGCTAGAATTTGTCATGTGAACTTCAAATTTGATCCGGTTGGCTATCATGTGCTGTTAGCTTTGGATTTGAATTAGAATAATAATTTGTTGTTGATAGTTACTGATGGTTTAGCTTATGTATTGGTATTGATATACTTGGATCTATGGAACTTGTCCTATATATTGTTATGTGGATGTTATTACTATAAAGTGTTTTTGGACTCAATTGGATGTGCACTTTAATTTTTAGTTCATATTGAATTTCTAAATGAATTTCAAATACAAGAATGCATAAATTAAATAAAAAAATCATAATTATACAAAACTAAATTTAAATATTGTGACAGAGATAGAGAATCATTAATTCTATCACAAACAACATAATTTACATGCCAAAAATTAACCATTAATTTTTGTGCCAAAAATCAAATGCTAATTTTTCTGCCAAAATTAAATTGAAATTAAAAAAAATCAATTTTCCTGCCAAAATATTCAAATTTTAGAAAAAAATCAATTTCCCGCAAAAAAAATCAAGGGAATCAATTAAAAATTAATTTCCTAGTGTGACAGACATATGACATGTAAAAACTATCACAAAGTTCATGACAGACTATTTTTCTATCATGAATGAGTGACAGTGACATAGATGACTGATGGATTCTCTATCATCCACCCTTGTTTATGACTGTTTGTTTCCGTCATCTATTGCCATTTTTCTTGTAGTGATTGCATCCCTTCTAGCATTCTCTAGTATATCTCTCCTTGATGACAAGTAAATTGTTAGGTCAACCTTCGTAGTATAGCCTTGTCTTTCTCATTGGCCTTATCTGGCATAATTCTGTTTTCCAAGTATCTCTTCAAATCATAGACCTACAGCTTCTCATCCACTTTGGTCTCTATTACATAGGGTTCCATGTAGTAAGGACCCCAGGCTTATGATATCACTATTGATCTTACCAATAATTCTTGGGCATTCGCCCAAATGGATGCTAAAGAGGCTAAAGCGTCGATCATTTGATTCTCATTTCTAGGAAGATGGGTAAAGCTACACCGCTTAAACGTCCCAATCAACCTTCTAATGTGCTCGAGGTACAGTTTGAGTCTTCCTTCCCATAGATCCCAATCTTTATTGGCTTGAAAGATGACTAACTTCGAATCTCTTAATGCTTCTATTTTATCAATGCCCATCGCCGTCATGATCTCTAACCTATAGGCACATGCTTCATATTTAGCCTGTTATTGGTGACCCTGAACTCCAGCTTCTTAGTACAACGAATGACTTCTTCAATTGGTAAGACTAGAATAACTCCTATTCTGGCACCATTGCTATTGACAGTTCCATCAAAGATTATTTTCCATCTCACTACCAAGATTACCCTCAGATGTTTATCTGGGAAGTCGAACTCCCATGGTTCATCATCATCGACTGGATTCATGGTCAAGAATTCTGCAACTACTCTTCCTTTTACCACCTTCTTGGTGACATATTCAATGTCAAATTCTGACAATTGGACTAGCCATCTTGCTAACTTTCCCACCAAGGATGGTGCTTCGTAAAGATAATTCATTGGATCCTCCTTCGAGACAGCCTTAATCTTATAAGATTGGAAGTAGTGACTTAACTTCTTTAATAGCCATACCATGGCTACGCATGTCTTTTCCATATAATTGTATTTCATCTTGTGTGGCAACAACTTCTTACTAAGATAATAGATGGTGTGTTCCACATCATACTCATCTTCTTGTGCCAATATAGCACCAATGCCCTCTTCTTCAAGAGCCAAATAAATAATCAGATTCTTGTCAGATTTTGGTGGTCTTAAAACTCGTAGATTCTACAAATCCTTTTTAATCTTCTTAAATGCTTCTTGGCACTGATAATTCCGCATCACTAGCTAATCTTTTAGGAGGCTGAAGATCGAGGCACAAATTGTTGTCAATTTGATAATGAATCGACTAATGTATTGGATCTTCCCAAGAAACCCTTTAACTTATTTTTTGGTCTTCGATGATGGCGTCTCTATAATTGCCTTAACTTTGTCTGGATCTACCTTTACCCATTCTTGCCAACTACTAACCCCAATAGCTTCCCCGAAGTGACCTAAAAACACGCTTCTTTAGATTCAACTACAGCTTATACTTCTTCACCCTTTCTAGGAAACTGCCTAAAGCTTCAAAATGACCATCTTGAGTTTCAGATTTCACCATCATATCATCTACATAAACTTCTATCTCCTTATGCATCATGTCATGAAATAGCGTTTGTTGCTATTCGTTGTTAGATCATCCCTGCATTCTTTAACCCAAAGGGCATAACCTTCTAACAATGGGTTCCCCACTCCATAATGAAGGCCATTTTCATCTTGTCTTCATTGGCCATCATTACCTGGTTATAACCAAAAATATCCATCTCTAAAAGAGAATATCATACTGGCAGTACCCCTGTCTACTAATACATCAATGTGAGGCAAAAGAAAGCCATCCTTTGGTAAGGTCTTGTTCAAGTCTTAGTAATCAACACACATTTAAAATCTTCCATCCTTCTTTGGTATTGGCATAATGTTGGCTAACCATTCTATATACTTTACCACATCCAGAAACTTGACTTCAATCTACTTGGAGACTTCTTCCTTGATTTTTTGAGCCCATTCTAGCCTTCACCTTCTCAGCTTCTACTTAACCTGCTTCATGTGCCAACATGTTGGAGTTGAATTCTCAGTGATACTTCTATTGATTCTAGGCATGTCATCATAAGACCAAGCGAAGACCTCTTCATGTTTCTTTAATAATTTTTCAAATCTCTCTCTCTCTTCAGGAGTTGTATCAAGTACAATGCATATGTTCTTAGGTTTTTCGATTGTACCAAGATTAATTTCATGAGTTTAAATGATATTGATGTCAAATATGCTAATGAAATATAGATTATCATGCACAATTCCATCAAGAAAAACATCACATAAGTAAGCAAACTGATTTTTCACTACACTAAACTCGAAAACATATTCAATATCCCCCTTCTTCAAAGAGGTCAAAAACAAATGCATCCTCATAGTAGACATCCTTAATCCATTATTTGATAAAGGCAATGAGGTCAACAGACGGGTCCAGTAGTGGTGCTTGATCTTGAAGCTTCTCCTCCTTGATCGTTATCTTCTCATTCTCCTTGGCCAAGTCAGAGCCCTAGATTATGTCCTTGAAAATCTCAAATCTGGGCTTCAACATTCCTTTGTAAACCCATGGTTCAGCAGCTCCGACATACTTTGTATGTTAAGCTTTGACAAACTTGATGAAACCTCCCTTCTTGGGCTCAAAGTCTCCTTCATCTTCGTCAAACACGTAGCCCAACCCTCTTCTAGAAGTTTCACCTTTGAAATCTAGAAGGGATGGCAAACCACTTCTAATCTTCCCAAGCCCTGTTCTTGGCCAGTATCCTTGTTTCTTCATTATTCTAGCAATAGGAAGACTGACTTCATCCATCATGGCTACATGGAAACCTTCGATGTATGGTATCTCTCTAACTTTCACACTTAAAGTAGAGGATACAATGGTTGAGGCAACATGAATGGCCACAATCTCCCCCTCCATATTTAATCTAATCTTCTAATGCAAAGTGAAAGGAACTCCACCTAGCGGATGGAACCATGCTCGACCGAACAAAGTAGCAAAGGTGATAAGAATATCAACTACGGTGGACTCAGTCACAACTTTAATAGGCCCAGTCTTCACTAACGCCTTAAAGATCCCAATAGCACTCCTTTTTTAGTCATCATAAGCCCTGATCACCATCTTACAAGGCTCAAGTTGATCTTTGCTAACCCCATACTTGTGCAATTATCTTCATAGCCATAATATTGATAGCGGAGCAATCATCCACTATCATATAAGGAGACATCTTCCCTTCAATCTCTATAGTGATAAACAATGGCTTGTTGTGATTACTTCCTTCAAAAGGCAAATCATCATCAATGAAGCTGATTACACCCTTCTCATTTACCCCCTTGTGTTCACTTCTAGTCATGGCAGTCAACGTCTCATTTGGAGTGGTAGCCATTGATATCTCCACCTTTGTCAAAATCTTCACCATGGCTTCTCTATACTTTTAGGATGAGATCAACAAGTCTCAAATGCCAACAGTCGCTTAAGTTTTCTTCAACTACTTGATGACTTGGTCTTTTTCTTCTTTGACTTCTTCCTTGGCAACTTCTTTGCCCTTCTCAATAATCTTCCTTTTCTTGACTGATTTTCCTTCTTGTTCTCATGGTAAAATCTAACACTCCTTGTCACTCCTTGTACATTCTCATTCTCACCCTTAAGTGTTTCTCCCTCATGTATTTCTCCCTTAACTCTCAACTCTTCTTCTTCATAGCTGCTAAAGTTAGCCCAAAAGTTTGGAAGGGTTTTAACTTTAGGAATGTCATCGTATATTCCTATAACTCTTACTTATTTGCACCTTTTAGGTAAACTCTCTCTTCTCACAAGGTTCTCAACTCACTTCCCCTTCCCAGCTTCACAACCCTTCTTCACCCGAAGTCTTCTAGGTGGTGGACTTCTTCTAGCCATCCACTTCTTGGTAAAGGCAATTAATGGGGTGGACTTCTTCTTCGTGAGTGCCACTTCATCTTCCATTTCAACTTCTTCTTTAGCTACTTTCTATTGTTCTTCTTCCTCATGGTCACTGAGGTAGACGAATTGAGGCTCTAGGCTTTGGTTGACTCCCTTTACTACAATGTTGGTCCATCTACCCTTCTTGGTGAAGATCTAGGCTACCAAATGAATGTGCTCTTCTTCCACCCTTTTGATGATTTCCTTCAGCTTTTCTTCTTTTGGCTCTTTTACCTTGGGCTTCTTCTTTATGACCACCTTTCTAATAGACCTTTCTTATTGCTCATGCTTGGACTTCTCCCTTCTTTTGGCTCTCTCAACTCTGCTTGATCTGCCCTTTTCTTCGTAAGAGTTCATCACTTGCTCCTCGGTCAAGCTGTGTTAGTCGTTAGAGGAGGTACCCGATTATAGTTAGGTAATGGGCTGCTTCAAGTGTCAGGCTCTCACATTTTTCGATCAGGAATCTGACCCTTGTCAATCAAATCTTGGATTTCATTGTAGAGACGAGTGAAATCATCAGCCTTGTGACTAGTCACTTGTTGGAACTCATACTTCTCGTGATGCCTCCAATTCCTTGGCAATGGATTCGAAAGCTCTCTCGATGGCAATGGTTATAAGATCCCTTCGGCTCTTAATTTCGCAAAGATCTTCGACAATGGTGTTACCAAATTATTAACCTCCCTTTGTTGGGCAACTGCTTTCACTCGACATTCTCATGCTAGACCTATTATCTTGATGATACTGCCCTTGATTTCTTCAAAGGCAACTGTTGTTGCTTCTTTTCTATCTATCCTCCAAATCTTCTATTTAGATGCCTGAATCATACAAGTTTACAAATGTTTTAATTAGGAAACCCACAAGTCTATCACTGATGAAGGCATAGGCTCTATTAATTAGCATACACACCTAGTCCTTCTTTGTGGGCCTCGTGGTCATCTTAGCAGTTTTGGCCCTCCAACGGACCAAGTAGTATGAAAAGGCTTCATTGAGCTTTTGGCACGTCGTCTCCAAATCCCTCATGTTACCCCTAGTTGGGTCTTGTGGTGATATTTTTCCACAAACTGCTTAGATAGCTCTTCCCAATCCTCTCAAACTTTTCTAGGAATATCATGGTACCATACTACTACATCATCTTCTAAGGACAGCATGAAATACTTCAAGATATACTCCTTCAATAAGGAGTGGTGGCCATGACAGTAGCATACCATCCTAGATGTGTCTTCAGATTGCCCTCTCCATTAAACTTAGGCAAGTCTGGCATACAAAACTTTAAAGGCAAATCATTATCCCTAATGAGCAAGATATTGCCTAGGTCTTTGACCCCTTTCAATCCCTTCTTCTTCAAGAGGGGATTGGACCTTTTCATGTCTTCGACCAACTACCTGACTGACTTAAGCTCATCTTAGGTGGTTGGAACTTTCCCCTTATATCTACCTTGGCTGGTCTCACCATCATCACCACCATTACCCTCAGGCAACGATTGATTTGTGTGATTAGGCCTATTCTGCATGGCTTTTATAAGTTGGGCTCTTTGTTGTTGAAGAGCAGTGACGTCAGCCTAAACTTGAGCCATCTCAGCATTGTTGATGTTGGGTGCGGCCATTTCAGCAACTGGCTCCTCTTGTCTTGTCAAATGACCACCTCGTCTAATCCAAGCTATAATGGATACAAAACAAAGGTGTCAATGCCATGCATGCATGCATGCATGTATGCATGATATGATGCATGCTCATACAAGGGTATAGACATTCTTTCAGCCTTCCAATCTTATTTCTCCCACACACATGAGGTCGACTCTCTTTTCATAGAATCTTTGGCCTCACTCCTAAGTCATCACCATGGGATACGGGAATGCGAGATCCTCTCTCCTAATTCTAACATTCAAGTTGATGTTGGATTCTGCATGATTATCATAACATGGCTTCTAAACGTGATGATAACCTTATGTCACGCTTAAAATCTCTTATTTAGAGACTTTAAGGGTGATTAATTAAGAAAATAATAAAAAGACATCATTAATATCTCCATTTTTTTCATCTAAGATCATTTCCTAATTTACACATATATGTATACATATCACATGAATCCATTACAACATCTAGCTATTTGTTCAAGATAAACTTTTACATACACCGATGACTGAACTTAGTACATAGGTTGCTAATTTCATTACAGAATTTCCTATCACGATCTAGGCTAAGTCAAAACATTCCCTAAAACCATCGCATGCATGTAAACGTCCAGAGTCCCTAGGAAAGCTCTAGAACATCACTAGTACGAATATTTTTTGTGTACCTGTGGAGGGAGGGGGTAAGCATAAACCCAATAGGAAAAATTCTAACATTATACTAAATCACAAGTATTCAAACAGTTATTTAATTACACAGTTACACAACCTATTACAATAAGTCATACAATCATTCTCATTCATACATCAAGGTATCACTTATTCACTTAACAATTAAAATTTTTCATCTAATGTTTCCCTTAGACCCATATCCAAATAGCCCGTCCAAGGTCTAACATCTCAAGTTTATATTTGTGTTCTCCTTGGATCCATATCCAAAACGGCCCATCCAAGGTCCAACATTAAGAATTTCATATCCGTATTCCCCTTGGATCCGTATTCAAAACAGCCCATCCAAGGTCCAATACATATACTTATAAACCTTTCAATACAATCTCTAATTGCATATTTTAAAAAGCTATTGATACCAAATTTCACACCTCACGAAATTAATTCTAAGCTTCAACCATATTATTCATTTCATACCACTACACAATTAAGCTGCTAATCTTTAAATTTGAAAATTTGCTATAATTTTTACACTCAACCAATTTAAGTGAGACTAGTTGGAAATGAAAGATTCAAAATAAAATGTAATGTTTCTAAAATAAGTTCCAAGGCAACACTGTTTTTATGAAAAATCCAAACCTGTCACTAAACAAGTGAAATTTTCAAGATTTCAAGCTGGAATTAGAAAAATCACCAAAAAATGTAGAAAATTGATTTTCAGGTGATTCAACTTGGAAATCAAAGTTTATGAAGTCTATTATAAGGTAAAAATATTAATTTTATAGAATTAACATCTGGTGAATGTAGTTTTGCTAAAATATATTGCAAATCACGAATGACTATCAAAATGTTAGTTTGTATCATTTATATTCAATAATTCACCAAAATTTTATTTCAAATCTAAATTTAGTGAAACTAGTACCAAATTAAAGCTTGACATGTCTACTTTCCAAAACAAAAATGGGATTTCTCAAAACTAGTCTCACAAGATACAGATTTGCAAAAATGTTTAGGTCTATCGGATGAATAGCACCATTTCCCGATTTCAACCTCTAATTTCAAAACTTCACTAAAATTTCATTGTAAATCCAAATTTAGTAAAACCAATGCTAAATTAAAGCTTGACACGTCTACTTTTCAGAACAAAAATGGGATTTCTCAAAACTAGTCTCACAAGATACAGATTTGCAAAAATGTTCTGTCGGATGAGCAGTACCATTTCCATATTTCAACCTCCAATTTCAAAAATTCACCAAAATTTCATTTTAAATCCAAATTCAATGAAATAAGTGGCTAATTAAAGCTTCGTATGCCTATTTTCCTAAACAAAAGAAAAATTATATAAATCACAATAAAAAAAATGTAACAGCTCAAAAAACATAGAACAGTCACATAAACTACAACTTCCATCAAGAACAACATCTCCTTCACTTCGTAAGCACATAATTTCACAAATAATTCATCATCCAAGCAACAAACAATCAATTTAACAATAAATCACGTGCATTGCAAACCCATATCAATTAAAAAAACAAAAATAAATTATAAGATTTAGGTATAGTGTTAGAAAATCCCTACTTGGTTTCCAAGCCTATACACCCCTTTTATTTTTTCCTTTTTTTCTTCTTCTCTTTTCTCTTCTCTTTTTCTTCCTTCTCTCTTTTCTTCTCTTTTTCTTCCTTCTCTCTCCCTTTAGCCCGTAGCACCCTCCTCTTCTATTACAAAATTGAAAGGAAAAATAACTCTTTTGAAACCCTAAAGTCTCTTATATACACAAGGCCTTAACCCTTGGACCTAAGTCTACTTCAAATCCAAGCCCATTTCATCCTTACTAAATTCTAAAACAAGCTCATAACTATAATCCAACCCAATCCTCATTTATTAAACATGGTTTTATAACTATTTCATGGCCTAAAGCCCATCAAATTCAAATAAAATTACTCAAAATACCGTTTGGCATAGTTTCTAAAATTTGTAATACACACACACAGAGACACACACACACGCACATATATATAGATACATTTTTTAGAATTCTACAACCTACCCTCCTAAAAAAAATTTCGTCCTCAAAATTTTAAAATATGAGTAAGAAATTACCTCTTGCATTCAAAAGCTCAGGATACTTTCTTTGTATCTCTGACTCTAACTCCCATGTGGCCTCTTCAGCGCCATGATGCTTCCACAAGACCTTAACTAACGGAATGGTCTTGCCACGTAGGACTTGCACTCTTGTGTCCAAGATTTGACTAGGAACCTCTTCATAAGAAACATCTTGTTGAATAACCAACTTACTTCAATCTAGTACATGTGATGTGTTGGGTGAGGCTCATACTTCCTTAGTATCGATACATGAAATGTGTTATGAATTCCCGATAATCGTGGTGGCAATGCTAGCTCATAAGCTACTTTGCCAACCCGTCTTAGAATTTCAAATAGGCCAATATAGCGTGGAGCTAGTTTACCTTTTGTCCAATACGCATCAAGCCTTTACATGAAGACACTTTTAAAAACACATGGTCACCCACTTTGAATTCTAACGGTCGTCTCCTTTTGTCTGTATAGCTTTTCTATTGACTTTGAGCTGTAAGTAAACGTTGGCGTATCAACTTCACCTTTTCTGTTGTCTCTCGTACAGGCTCGGGTCCTAATAAGCTAGCTTCTCCCACTTCTACCCAACATAAAGGGGACCTACACGGCCTACCATAGAGTGCCTTAAAAGGTGCCATTCCAATGCTTTACTGGTAGCTATTGTTGTATGCAAATTCTACAAGTGGTAGATGATCCTCCCAATTACCTTGAAAATCCATCACACAAGCCCTCAACATATCTTCCAAAATTTGAATAGTGCGCTCTGATTGACCATCAGTTTGAGGATGGAAAGCTGTACTAAATAACAATTGCGTACCCATAGCTCTTTGAAGGCTTTGCCAAAATTGAGCTGTAAATCTAGGATCTCTATCTGACACCACTGAAACTGAAACTCCATGCAATCTCACAATTTCTTTAATATACAACAGACTCAAAACATCCATCAAATTGGTTGTACGGAAAGTAAAAAAAATGTGATGCTTTTGTTAACCTATCTACAATCACCCATATTTAGGGGTGCACACGGGTCGGGTCGGGTAGGGTTTGTTCAAACCCGATTTTGACCCGACACTGTTTAAACCCGACTCTTTTAACCCGAATTCGGGTTACTATTCAATACTAACCCGATCAAAACCCGACAACCCGATCGGATCGGGTCGGGTTGGATCGGGTTTGGTTTTATTCAAACATATTATTCAAACCCGATTATAACCCGGTACTGTTCAAACCCGACTATTCCAACCCGATTTCGGGGTACTGTTCACGGTTAACCCGACCAAAACCCGACAAACCCGACAAACCCGATCGGGTCGGGTCGGGTCGGATTATTTTGCACACTCCTACCCATATTGCATCCTTTCCTCTCAAAGAATGTGGTAATCCAGTAACAAAATCCATGGTGATGTAGTCCCATTTCCATTCTGCTACAAGAAGTGGTTGGAGAATCCTGTAGGCCTTTGATGCTCAGCCTTCACTTGTTGACAAGTAAGGCATCTGGACACATATTCAACAACATCCCTTTTCATTCCTTTCCACCAAAACTATCAACATAAGTCATGACACATCTTGGTACCACCAGGATGAACAACAAATTTAGAGTGATGAAATTCCTTAAGGATGTCATCTTTACACTCTTTACTTGATGGAACAAAGATCCTACCCTTGAATCGTAAACTCCCATCAGAACCAATTGTCCAATCAACACTTCCATCACCATGTAACACTTGCTCATACAAGGCTCTAGTCTCTAAATCTTGATGTTGCAACGCAATCACTCTATGTACAAGAGTCGGTTGAGCAACAAGCGTAAAAAGGTGAATTTGATCTCCGCGATCCTCAATCAAGATATCATAATCATGAATAGACTGCAACATGCCCCACTCTCCTATCATTGCACTAACTATAGCCCTCGACTTTCTACTTAATGCATTAGCCACCACATTTGCTTTGCCCAGGAGATATTGGATAGAGAAGTCATAGTCTTCCCAATACTCCATTCATCTTCGTTGTCTCAAGTTCAAGTCCTTTTGGGTGAAAATATATTTCAAACTTTTATGATCACAAAAGACTTCAAACCTTTCACCATACAAATAATGTCGCCAAATTTTCAAAGCATACACTACCGCAGCAAGTTCTAAATCATGGGCGGGAGAATTTTGCTCATGAGGTTTCAATTGGCGAAAAGCATAAGCAACAACCCGATCTTGTTGCATTAACACACACACTAATCCATTCAAGGAGGCATCAGTGAATACTACATAATCAACTCCACATTGTGGTATCACAAGGATAGGTGTTGAAGTTAATCTTTTCTTCAATTCTTGGAATGTTTGTTCACATGAATCATTCCATTCGAATTTGACTCCTTTCCTTGTTAGCCTAGTCATTGGTGTAGCCAATCGAGAAAAATTCTCAACAAAATGCTGATAATAACCTACTAGACCCAAGAAACTATATACTTCAAACACATTCTTTGGTTGTTCCCATTTCATAATTGCTTCTACTTTCAATGGATCCACTAAGATTCCTTGTCTTGACACCACATGGCCTAAAAATTTTACTTTTGATAGCCAAAATTCACATTTACTTAGCTTGGCATAAAGACTATGTTCTCTCAGTGTTTGAAGTGCTATATGTAGATGTTGCTCATGTTCAACTTCGGATGAAGAATAAATGAGGATATCATCCACAAACACAATTACAAATTGGTCTAAGTTAGGTATGAAAATATGGTTCATCAAATCCATAAATGCAGCAGGAGTATTAGTTAGTCTAAATGGCATGACCAAAAACTCATAATGCCTATAACGGGTACAAAAAGCAGTCTTTGGTATGTCTCCTTCTTTTATTCTCAACTGATGACAGCCTAAACGAAGATCTATCTTGGAAAACAACAAGATCCTCTTAACTGGTCAAACAAATCATCAATCCTAGGTAAAGGATATTTGTTTTTCACCATAACCTGATTTAACTGCCTATAATCTATACATAAACGTAATGTACCATCTTTCTTCTTTACAAACAATGTTGGTGCACCCTAGGGAGATGTACTTGGTCGGATGAATCCTTTTTCTAACAATTCTTCTATTTGTAACTTTAACTCCCTCAACTCTGCTGGAGCCATTTGGTAAGGAGCAACTGATATGGGTGCCACACCTGGATACACCTGGATACACCTCGATAGCAAACTCCACTTCTCTAGTTGGAGGTAACCCAGGCAACTCTTCAGGAAAAACATCAAGGAAATCACTTACCACATGAGGAAGTTCAGAAACTCCTTTATTAGTCTCTTCTACCAATATACTTGCTATCATGCTCCTGACCCCCTTTTGGTTTTGCAACCCAAGCAAAGGGTAATGCAAGGATGCATATTTATCCCCATAGAAACTGAAAACGATCCCCTCAGGCGTGTGAATTATCACTTTCTTCTTGTAACAGTCTAATATAACTCGATAAGTTGACAACCAATCCATTCCTAATATCATATCATACTCAGTGAAATCCATAAGTATCAAATGAAATGACAACCTGTGCCCATTGATCTCTAGCACACAAGAATGACATATCCTCCCAAAGGTACTACCCATGGGTGACTCCACGTGTAATACAGAATCCAACAAATCAGACTCTAATCCTAGTGCAGATGCAAACTAAGTAGATATAAAGGAATGAGTAGCTCTAGAATCAAACAAAACACGGGCCCGTGAGTTAAAAATCAATAATGTACCTCCAACAACCACGTTATCTGTAGGCTCTGTCAGCTGAGTCAAAGCAAAAACTCGTCCCTGAGTCATCTGTCCCTGATGTCTACTACTCTATGATTGCCTTTGAGGCCTAACGGATTGAGAAGAAGCTGCTTGAGACCTTTGAGATGCCTGATTGACTGCATATGACGTTCTTGAGACGATGGTCTAGACTGTGGCTCTAACCCTTGTTGAGGAGTCAATTGAGTATGACTAGTGATACTTTGAGGACCTGTTATCCCTGTTGGACAATCCCATTGAATGTGACCGTATTATCCACATCTATAGCATCTGGGACACTAACGTCGCAAGTGACCTGCTTTCCCACACTCATAACAAACTTTCTGACTTTGTGAAGACCCACTTGATATGGAGCTTTGAGATTGTAGTTGCTGAGACTGGGAATTAAAGGAAGTTTTACTGGAATGAGTTCTCTGTCTCTTAGCTGAACGATCATGCTGTCTCATTCCTCTAGAAGGTATGCCAATACCCCCACTCTATGACTCTAAGAGATCTCCTGTTCTGCAACTAAGGCAGTCTCCACTAACATCAGCATATGTCGTCAATCTACATACTGCAACTGAGGGTCTGATGTCATCTCTCAATCCCTTTTGAAATCTTCGAGCCTTGCTAGCCTCATCTGCTACCAAACCAAGTGCAAAACGGGATAAGGCAGTAAATCGTGCCTCATATTGTTGCACTGTCATATTCCCCTGTGTCAAGTATATGAACTCATTTTCCTTCTGATCACGAAAAACTGAAGAAAAATATTTGTCTAGAAAAGCAGTAGAGAAATCTCTTCAAGTGAGGATATTTCCTTCTCTAATACACTCAATAGATGTCCACCACTGTAATGCATCTCCTGTCAACAAGTGAGTTGCCACCCTAACCCGTAAATCTTCTTCAACTTGCAAAAGGTTAAAGAGGCGCTCAACTCGTATAAGCCAGTCTTCTGCAACATTCGGATTAGGCTACCCATGAAAAATAGGAGGATTGTGACGTTGGACCTCTCTAAGTGCATTCTTCATTCGATTGTCAACACCTATCACTAATACTGGTTGAGGTGGTGGTGGCGGGTTAGCACGAAGAGTATCTCTAACTGTGGTTGCCACTGTCTCTGCCAATGTATTAGCCACATCTCTCATAACCCTATAAAACTTCAACCTCTCACCACCCTCAGGCGGATTGGAACTCGAAGCACCTCGCGTACGAGAACTCATTATCTAATTTCATCAATGGCAAAAACATAAGTGGCAGAATTCTATAACATATAGAACATAAGAATAACAAACAATTATTCAATGCACATGCAAGCACACAAAACATAACTCTAACCCTCCCAAACCATCTACATCTTTTCCCAGGTCCACAGTAAAAACTTAAGCTCTGATACCATTCTATCACGCCCTAAATCTCTTATTTAGAGACTTTAAGGGTGATTAATTAAGAAAATAATAAAAAGACATCATTAATATCTCCCTTTTTTTTCATCTAAGATCATTTTCTATTTTACACATATAATTATACATATCACATGAATCCATTACAACATCTAGCCATTTGTTCAAGATAAACTTTTACATACACCGATGACTGAACTTAGTACATAGGTTGCTAATTACGTTACAAAATTTCCTATCACGATCTAGGCTAAGTCAAAACATTCCCCAAAACCATTGCATGCATATAAACGTCCAGACTCCCTAGGAAAGCTCTAGAACACCACTAGTACGAATATCTTTTTGTGTACTTGTGGAGAGAGGGGGTGAGTATAAAGCCCAATAAGAAAAATTCTAACATTATACTAAATCACAAGCATTCAACAGTTATTTAATTACACAGTTACACAACCTATTACAATAAGTCATACAATCATTCTCATTCATACATCAAGGTATCACTTATTCACTTAACAATTAAAATTTTTCATCTAATGTTTCCCTTATACATGTATCCAAACGACCCGTCCAAGGTCAAACATCTCAAGTTTATGTTTGTATTCCCCTTGGATCTATATCCAAAACGGCCCATCCAAGGTCCAACATTAAGAATTTCATATCCGCATTCCCCTTGGATCCGTATTCAAAACGGCTCATCCAAGGTCCAATGCGTATACTTATAAACCTTTTAATATAATTTCTAATTGCATATTTTAAAAAGCTATGATACCAAATTTCACACCTCATGAAATTAATTCTAAGCTTCAACCATATTATTCATTTCATACTACTACACAATTCAGCTGCTAATCTTTATTTTTGAAAATTTCCTATAATTTGTACACTCAACCAATTTAAGTGAGACCAGTTGGAAATGAAAGATTCAAGTGTCTAGATTCAAAATAAAATGTAATATTTCTAAAATAAGTTTCAAGGCAACACAGTTTTTATGAAAAATCCAAACCTGTCACTAAACCAGTGAAATTTCCAGGATTTCAAGCTCGAATTAGAAAAATCAGCAAAAAATGTAGAAAAATGATTTTCAGGTGATTCAACTTGGAAATGAAAGTTTATGAAGTCTATTATAACGTAAAAATATTAATTTTACAGAATCAACATCTAGTGAATACAGTTTTGCTAAAACATATTGCAAATCCGTAATGACTACAAAATGTTAGTTTGCTTCATTTATATTCAATAACTCACCAAAATTTCATTTCAAATCCAAATTTAGTGAAACTAGTGCCAAATTAAAACTTTTCATGTCTACTTTTCAAAAAAAAAAGGGATTTCACAAAACTAGTCTCACAAGATACAGATTTGCAAAAATGTTCAGGTCTATTGGATGAACAACACCATTTCCTGATTTCAACCTCCAATTTCAAAAATTCACCAAAATTTCATTTTAAATCCAAATTTAGTGAAACCAGTGCCAAATTAAAGCTTGACATGTCTACTTTTCAAAACAAAAATGGGATTTCTCAAAACTAGTCTCACAAGATACAGATTTGTAAAAATGTTTTGTCGGATGAACAGTACCATTTCCAAATTTCAACCTCCAACTGCAGAAATTCACCAAAATTTTATTTTAAATCCAAATTCAATGAAATCAGTGGCGAATTAAAGCTTCATATGTCTATTTTCCTAAAAAAAAAAAGAAAAATTATATAAATCACAATAAAAAAAATGCAGCAGCTCAAACAACATAGAATAGTCACATGAACTACAATTTCCATCAAGAACAACATCTCCTTCACTTCATAAGCACATAATTTCACAAATAATTCATCATCCAAGCAACAAACAATCAATTTAACAATAAATCACATGCATTGCAAACCCATATCAATTAAAACAACAAAAATAAATTATAAGATTTAAGTATAGTGTCAGAAAATCTCTACTTGGTTTCCAAGCCTATACACCCCTTTTATTTTTTCCCTTTTTTCTTCTTCTCTTTTTCTTCCTTCTCTCTTTTCTTCTCTTTTTCTTCCTTCTCTCTCCCTTTAGCCAGTAGCACCCTCCTCTTCTATTACAAAAATGAAAGGAAAAATACCTCTTTTGAAACCCTAATGTCTCTTATATATGCAAGGCCTTAACCCATGGGCCTAAGTCCACTTACTTCAAATCCAAGCTCATTTCATCCTTACTAAATTCTAACACAAGCCCACAACTATAATTCAACCCAATCCTCATTTATTAAACATGGTTTTATAACTATTTCATGGCGTAAAGCCCATCAAATTCAAATAAAATTACTCAAATACCCTTTGGCATAGTTTCTAAAATTTGTAACACACACACACACACACACACATATAGATACATATTTTGGAATTCTACACCTGAACTCATGGCACATGACCCATTATGTTCTTATGGGTGACTTGACATGTGGCATTCGTTCATGGTTCCATGAGGATTGAGCTAATGTTATTCTAATCATATAGAATTTACATCTATGGACATGCATTTCAACATGGGTTTTAGATATTCATCCTATTGGATATTCGTCTACATGGGCTTGAGTCTCAAGGGTCCCCAATGGTCTAGGCTTCTTCAAGCGAGAGATGCCCTATTGGGCCAGTCTCTTTTTATGCTAAATCAATGGTACATGCTCAAATGTAGTGACACCAACATGAGTCATCTAAGGGTTGAATGCAGCAAAGACTTCTCATGCCAATGCCACACGGCTAGGTTAGGTAGTTCATGCTCATTGTGTGCCAAGTGCAGTGATGCAAGACTCAAAATATCAACATAAGGTATTAAAATTTGGTATCCCAATCAAAATCAACTTCTCTTATCTCCAGTGGAGTCGCCACTATGAACAAGGCTTTCATCCCACAAGAGCATTTGTGACCATGGCAATGTATCAAAGCCTCTTTCAAGACTTAAGGGAACACAAACGAGCCATGGGCAGGTCTGGAGAAATGGAGTCGCCACCTAATTATTCAATTAGGAATGAATGGGGGAAATTTGATCCTTTACTTTAGGACCTAAATTATCCTCATCCCTTTAGAGATAGGTTCGGGATGTTAGATATGAGCAATTCACCTCGCTTGGGCAAAATCTGGCCTCCACTAGGGTATACCAAACAAAAAAAAAAACTTATATTGTTTTACAGTCCGCCTAAATGGTTCGTTTTATGTACATATTTCCAGTTTTATCTTCTTTAAACAAATAAGATTATTTCATTCATGGTAGTTGTATATTCATACAAAGAAAGAGGGAGGAGAATAGAATTATATTTCCTTTCAAACATGGGGGAATCAGAGGAGGATTATATTGCTCTTCAACAAATAAAAGGAATTTACTTCTAAGTACTTCGAATATTCATTCAATCATTCATACGAATCATAACATATTCATGCATATTAAATACAATTATTCAAATCGAGATTTGATAGATAATGAATTCCTTACCACTATACGTGAGTCTATTCAATGTCCATGAAGCCTATTTGAGCATATACTCATACATATATTCATTCAATTATTATTCTAAGTAATGGTCCCTCACAATCAATGTGACTCTCTCATCACTTCATGGCATCATCCAATTATATTTCTAAATATGGTATTTAGAAAATCAATCAATCAATTAGAATTCAACATAAAGCTGTAATCTAGAATCATGGCAATTCTACCTAGATTTGATATTTCTTATCATGGTAATTCTACCTAAGCATGACAATTCTAGCCTAGTCATAGTATAGTGAATCATGGCATTTCTGGCCTAATACAATCAATCATTATCAAACATGACTATTCTAGCCCAATTTAAGTAATCAATATGGCATTTCAATCAATCAAAGCAATTCTTGCCTATTCTATGCTATTTCCTCGCATGCTTCAAAACAATCATAAGTCTTTCTAGCATGATTCTAATCATGTGCTCTTAAGTATAATTCTAAGCTTGTGCTTCTAAGCATGATTTTAAGCATCTGCAAAAAAAAAAATTAAACTCCTAATCATGTTTCTGGATAAATGAGGGAAAATAGACTTACCTTGACACGTTTATCCATCTTGCAAAATAAACAAGGTTAGAACAATTCATAATAACCCTAAACATGCTTCTAAGCATCAAAATAAAACCTAAACATGTTTATTCTAATCATAAACAAACCTAAAAATGTTTATTCTAAAGCAAGAAAAATAAAGAAGAAATAAAGAGAGTGAAGAGAGAACTGCTCTCAAGATATACCATTTTCGGGTTTAGAGCAATATAGAACGCCTATAAATATTAGAATAGAAAAGAGTCCTTTAATTGTCAAGAGTGTCTTCAAGAGGGAGAAGAGATGAATTTCATGTGTCTTGCAAAGTGAGGAGAGGGGGGTTTATATAGTTGAGGGGTTGAGTCGAAAACGGAAGCAAATAAACAAAAAAGGAAGGTTGCAATTGAAATTTACCAAAATTAAAAGGACAATAGCCAGCCAACTATTGGAAGATCGTCGGTCGGCACTCTACTAGCCAGTCGACTATCTCACAACCGTCGGCTGATTGAGGCCTACCGAACCCTTCAATTTTGCATTTTTTTCATTGCAGTCCCTTCTAACCTTCAGCTGTTTGATCGTGCATAACTCTTCAAGTTCAACTTCGATTTGCAATCCGTAAAATTCTATGAAAACTAGACATAAGAAGCTTTTTAATAGTATATGACTTATCATTAGATTCCTTCTAGATTAATTTTTGTGATTTTTTGAATTCCTATGTCAGTTTTTGAGACTCATGGTCGGCTTCTTCTCACCTTTATTCCTTTTGCTCCCAAGGGCATTTCGATCATTTCCATTGCTCGACATTCATCTTCACTTCATCATCAAGCCTCAAAAATCTAATGTCTACATAGGCATACACCTCTATTGAACTATCAAGAATAGGCGCACACCCATTCAAGTAAAATAGGAACGAAAACTATGTTAGATAGTAGTTAGTTGAGGCATGAAGGGAATCATTTGAAATGTTACAATCCCAAAAATGATTTTTAAATAAGAGATAGAAAACAATGTTGTTTACAAAACTAGAAGTCAAAAAATAGAAAAGAAATGAGGCTTTGATCTTGATGAACAGGCGTACGGCCGCATGGGAAAGGCGCAAGCCTGCTCATGTTTAGGGGCAGAATGATTACAATATGGGAATATTTGAAAAGAAATATTCTATATTGGGATGAAGAGACACGTGCCACTATTCATTGATTAAGAATAGGCGCACCCTTGTTCATGACCAAAATCCATATGCAAAAAGGAAAAACAGAGGAGAGGAGAAAGAAAATTTCATTTGCACCTCAAAGGTAGAATAAAACTTTATAAAACAATAAATAGAGGGGGAATGATTGAAGAATGTAGCATTAATGTCACACTTGAATGAACATGGAAGTATAAAGAGGCAACATGGCATACTACTCATTCCAAAACTCATATAAATCTATACCAAATAGAATACAAATTATAACATGGCATCAATACTAGCACAATCATCATCATAACTATATTAAACTAAGCATGCATTACTTAGCTAAATAATCTTGAGCTAATCATGCATGACTATGCTTGACTAACTAATTAACCAACTAATAAAATAATAAATTAACTAAACATGGCAATAATACAATTAAAATCGTAAACTAGACATTACTCCTAAACATGCTTCTAATCATGGCATTAAACATAATTAAATCCTAATCATGCATACTAATCATGATGTTAATCCTAAAAATGCTTCTAAAAATATTAAAATTAAGAAGAATAAGGATTTTGCCTTCAATTCTTTACCTTTTTCAAGGGTGATTACCTCACTTCCAAAGCTTCAACTTCAAGAAAATTAATTATTAAAGTCTTTTTGAGAAAACCTTAATTAAGACAAAGTGTTTAGGAATTTTTAAGTGTTCTCCACCAATTTTATGTATGTCTTCCATGCCTTTCGTTGAAAACAATAGATGTTTATATAGGTTAACTGTGCTAGCGAACAAATCATATTTGTCCAATGTGGGATGTTGATCACAAACGTGTGCCTACCCATAATATAGGCGTGCGCCTTCATGTGGAGGTGTCGCACCTGTTCCTAGTTTTTCTAAGGGATTTTAGAACCTTTTAAGGCATGCATCCTCAACAGATATAGGCATGTGCCTGTCCTACTAATTCATTCACTTGTTTTGTCCATTTTATGGGTTTTTCGACTGTTTTTATGTTTTTTGTGTTTTTGGGTTGTTTTCTTGAAGTCCAAGAAGCCTTGTTTGAGAGAAACCACCTTCAACAATGGTGTAAGGTTTCATCATCGAGCCTCAAAACATAGGTAATAACTCTAATTCCTACACCTGGTCAAGAAATAGGCAACTCACGAAGTGCCCTCTTTCTCTAGAATTAGTGTCTTGGGCGCCCTTACTGTTGAGAGACTTCTACCTATGTTCAAAAAGTTGGTCCAAGTCACCTCGAGGTCATTGGTCGACTAGGAGATGCCACGTTGTTGATATTTGATGGGAAACTTTGTTAAGAATGAAATAGGTCGAGGATCCCAAATAAGTACTTGGAGATATAAGCAAACAAGAGAAATGAGTGATGGAAAGTTTTAAGGTTGATACTTAAATTAGAACTGAACTTAATCCCTTAGAATTTGTATGAAACTGAATCAGAGTTTCTACCTCAAGAAATGTATCTATATTCTCGTTAGGACTAAACTATAGGAAGGGATGACTTCTAAGTGGTACTTTGTACGGTTGTATGAATGACTCAAATAGAACCACTCAGGCAAATGTCATGCATTATCACTAGGAATGACTCTGGATTGGATTAGGTGAAAGTGATACTTGACTAGAACTAGATTCTTCTATTTATGTTTGGCCAGAATGCATACATATGCATGAGGAAACAATTGCGGTTGCCTATTTGACTTGTGTCCTAGAAGGAATGATCATAAAATGATTTGCAATATGGTGGTATGGATGGATGATCTGTATGCAGCTTGGTGAGTGGTGGACATGTTTAGGGCAGCGTTTGGGCAAGGAGGAATGAACCTAATGGCCGTTGAACTAAACCCTAAAGCTTTGTGTGTGTGATCGGTTGTACTTGACTTGTATATGAATATGGTGCTTATGTCTATTTAATAGATAATGCTACTCTATTATCTTAAAGGATTAGGATAATGCATAAGATAAAGGTTAGGGTGATTTATCTAGGATAGTTATTTAAATAATGCATGATAATTATATACATAGATAATGCATGAAGGAGACCCTTATCTAATCAACCTTTTACCATCTTGCTCTTCTTTAGCCTTAATTTTTAATGACCAAATATCACCCAAATGGGTTTTGGGCTCAACAAATTGGACTAAAGTGGGCCTTGTCCCCCTTGTTTATGCTAACTAAACCATAGCCTATCCAAGAGCCCCATGGGTGGCTTGTGTCCACGTGACTTGAAGAATCAGATTTAGATTCACATTCAGTGGCATTTGGGCCTAGGCTCCAAGATAACATGAATTTAGCATGAATAGCCCAATGCATGAGGAGCTAACTAGACTTTGTCTTTTTGGGCTATTAGAGTCAACGTTACGAAAGGCCTTTAATTTTAGTGCGATGGACTTTGCATGTTTTATGCGGTTTGTTGCATGTTAGCATAAGAAGGCTACTTGATAACTTAATGAGGTTGCATGAGATTGTTTTGGGCCTTTGTTAGTGGCCCTTTGAACTTTTTAATTTTTGAGAATCTACAAAAGTTAAAAAAGAAAAAGAGGTTCAAAAAGCATTTGTTACTTCATAACATGTAAAATCAGATATCGCGATAATTTTCATGGAAGATATGGGTATGGCTACGGTACTATTGATGTACCGATACATTAATTTTTCAAATTTGTATAAAAGTTGTAAATAAATCTATAAAAGTTGTAAATCAACGTGTAAAAATTGTAAATACAACTTTTATATACTCATCTACAACTTTTCTTCAATGAATGTGTAAAAGTTATAAATGAGTTTCTAAAGTTGTAAATGAACGTGTGAAAATTGTAAATGAATATATAAAAGTCGTATTTACAACTTTTACATATTTATTTACAATTTTTACACACTCATTCATAACATTTACACATTTATTTATAACTTTTACACAATTTTGAAACTTGAAGTACCGGTACAGCAGGTGTACCATGGCCACACCCGAAAGATATGACAACATGACAAAATGAAAGGTAACGGTGACGGGTTTCTTGTAGTTTTGGATAATTTTTTTTTTTTTTTTTTTTGTTTGGGTGGGGGGGAGCTCATGTTTCTGAGAATGAAGCGGGTCTAGTAATAATTGTGCTTCCATTAATTTAAAATCTCCTTATTTGATGTCAAAACACTTCTTGTCCTTGCTGCGGCCGCACCGTGCAACATATTGTAGTGGACCAATAGACAAATTTTAGAAACTAAGGTATACTTCTTAATTGTGGTGATAAATGTTTAATAAAATCATCCTGTTGTTAATTTTTGATGATAGGGTTTTTTTTTTTTATTCCATTACTATAATTACGGATTGTCTCCATAAACCAAGGAAGTTGATTTCAATCCTCTATATGTATATGTATATGTATATGTATATGTATATCGATATGTATATGTATATATATATTTGCCCATTGATGGATTGAACAATATATAGTAAAATATTCGATCCTTTCAACTTTTACTATGGCATTAGAATACGGTTTCTTGTAGTTTATTAAAATATAATAGGGATGACAATCTTTTATGACTCATTAACATGCACGAGCTAGCAGATTATGGATGATTTTAATTGTTTTTGTATTTATGTATGTTTAGAATATTGTCTACATTAAATAAATGTATCATATTACTGAAGCACTCGACCTGCACATGTGTTTAACGATACAAATAAAGTTAACCATCTCATGATAATCTTGTCTATCAATTATTACATGTTTATAAACACAAATATATATTTATATAAAATAATAACATTAACAAGCAAATCAAGATATGTTATAGCAAATTTGAATGATTATATTTAATGTTGATAATTTAATTAAGAGAAATAGGTTAAATGAGATAAGTAGGTTTAGTAGATTATATACTTGTACACAATTAATATAAGATGTTTTATTTATTAAATAGATTGTGAGAGCCACCCCATTAATAATCATTTGGTATTTGCGTTTCAAGATAGATGGAAAATTAGGTTAAAATATAAGGGTTAAAATGTCAGGATAAAGGTGAGGGGAGGGGCATCCTTTCAACTGAAATTTGCCCAACTCTCTCTCTCTCTCTCTCTATTAAAAAACAAACAAAAACAAACACAAAAAAAAAAAAAAAAAAAAATGAGCGTAGTGCGTAAATGTAGCCTTTACTTTTCTGTTTTTCTTGATTAGTTTAGTTTCAGACCTGAGCGCATCCCTCTCTTTCTCTCGTTCTCGCCATTTCTTTGAAAGGTTCTACTTTGGATTTGGATTTGGGTTTGGGTTTGGGTTTAGAGATGGGGCAACAGTCGTTGATCTATAGCTTTGTGGCTCGGGGCACCGTCATTCTTGCTGAGTACACCGAGTTCACGGGCAATTTCACCAGCATCGCCTCCCAATGCCTCCAGAAACTTCCCGCTACCAATAACAAGTTCACCTACAACTGCGACGGTCACACTTTCAATTACCTCGTTGAAAATGGCTTCAGTGAGTTCTCCGATCTTGTCGTTTCATCTGGTTGACTTTTTCTTTCCTTTTGTTGGATCTGTCTCTATCTGTGGGTTTGATTTCATTGTCCCATCCAATTCACTTGGTTGGATTGCTTGCCTGCCTTGGATCTTGCACAGATCCTATCCTTTGCCCTCCCTGAATCAATCTGGGACTGTCACATCTTTTACGACATCGTTTTTTAGCACAGTTGAATTGAAATCCTCTATATATATTCAAATAGGCTTTCTTTCTTGAGACGCCTATTGTATGTTTTTTATAAATAGGTTTTATATGTTTCGGATATATAAACTATTATGGAGTGTAAGTGATTACTATGCTATTTTTGTCCGATGACAATTGTCATATTGAATTTGTTTCTCTTATCGTCTGATATAGTTTTATGCTGCTCGTCCATTTATTTGGATTTTCTATAGCATAATGCATGTGAAGTTGCTCAATGATGAATCTTTTGATTTAAAGCGGCGCAACATTTTCAATCTAAGAAACACAATTTCCCCACCGTTTGATATTTTATTATAAGTTTTTTCGACCTGCATAATTGTTTGTTGGTATGTTATACTCGTTGGAGGTTTCCAGAAAAGAATCAGTTATTCGGATAATATTCTTTAGTTACAATTATTTATAGATGACGAAGGAGGTTTCAATTAAGATGTGGCATAGTATTCTTCATTCTGAAGCTGCTGTTGCCTGCAATTTGTTCCATTCATGCATATACTTCTGCATTGAAGCCAGCTAGCACCACACATAATGATAGTCATTTAACCAGGGATTCTTGAACTGACACTAAATCATATCCTCACAAATTGGGTAAATATTTCATCATTCTGATACTTAACAATTTAAATGTTTCCATTTCATTCTTGTGCACTTTGTTAACTGACAAGCAGCAATCGTCTGAAGTAACTATTGGGGGATCAACAGGATATCTAACTTTGCACTTTGTGGATATTGTCTTAACTCTCACACTTGATATTTTAAACGCTGTAGCCTACTGTGTTGTTGCTGTTGAATCTGCTGGCAGACAAATTCCAATTGCCTTTTTGGAGCGAGTTAAGGATGATTTCAACAAGAGATATGGTGGAGGGAGAGCTGCAACAGCTGTTGCAAATAGTCTTAACAAAGAGTTCGGGTATTTATAACTTTATACACTATTAAGATGTATTTTTGTTTTTCGTTTGGTAGGTATTCTTTACTCATTTGTCTCTATCATAGGCCTAAGCTGAAGGAGCACATGCAGTATTGTGTGGATCATCCTGAAGAGATCAGCAAACTTGCCAAAGTCAAAGCTCAGGTTACTGAAGTTAAGGGTGTAATGATGGAAAATATTGAGAAGGTGAGCATTAGATGCTATTTTATCTTGCAACTGTTTCAGACTTAGATTGAAATTAGAGATTTATGATAAATTCTTTATTTAATTCTCTTTCACCAAGTAATTGTGTGATTACAAAATGGGATAACACTAATGGAATTGGCTCCAAAGGGTGGGTGCTTCATTTCTTATATAAGAATATAGGATTTTTTGTTTTTTTGGGTTGAGGAGATTCATCTTTCGTGCAGGTTCTTGACCGTGGTGAGAAGATTGAGCTGCTTGTGGATAAAACTGAGAACCTTCGGTCACAGGTTAGTTAAGCTTACGTCTGACTACTTGTTTTGCATCCAAATGAATTGCATACGTTCTTGGCATTTAATGAAGTAACTTCTTTCAATGTCCTTATTGGATGGAAATTAGTAGAACATCTTCATATACTATTTGTGGTTGCATTGTCAACTAGGGAGGTTTATTCCGATCAAGATTGTGTAATGCTATCATTTTTTTCTTTTCCCAAGTTTTTGTTCTTTTGTTTTCTTCACCGTTTCTCTCTCTCTTGAAATCTTGGTTTCATGGTTGTGTGTTTATGTTTTAGGCACAAGATTTCAGACAACAGGGAACTAAGATGAGAAGGAAGATGTGGCTCCAGAATATGAAGATTAAATTGATTGTTTTGGCTATCATCATTGCATTGATTCTTATCATTATCCTGTCAGTTTGCCACGGCTTCAACTGTTAATTTGTTATGGATTTCCCTGGATACTGCCATTGTTGTCTGATGACTTGGTCGTCTTGGTAACCTGGTTGCTCATCTTTCGTTCTGACGATCCTTTTTTTACATATCTCTCACTTGGGATCTTTTATCTTTTAGGTCATCTTTCCCTTCTAGTCATGAACCAAGGGGAAGAGTTTGTATTTTGGATTGGTTGTATAGGTTATATGCTTGAACTCGTCGAAGTAGATAAATATATTATGCTGCTTTATATTGTTTTAGTTTTTAAGCTGTAATGAACAAATACGTGGCTGCAGAACAGATAATTCCTTTGCAATTTTATTGATGTGCTATTTTTTGATTATCTATTATTATGAAGAATATCGTTGGTTGATTGGCAACGTTTATTTTATTTTGTGAAGAAAATTTAGATTACACGAAGGATTTGGCAGGCAAAGTGCTTTTATCTTATATGTTTTTTCTAAATCAAATTATATGAATACTACATGCAATATAAGCTCAAGGATAATCTTACCAACTTTCTTCCAGTTTGTTAAAATTCTATAAAATTTGTTTTGCATCCACTACATTACGCTATGAGTATGATTGTTGGGGCTATAAGCACCCATCTTTTTATCAACACAGCCAGTTATTAAATTCCTATCCTAAATTTAAATTTTTATTTTATATATCTATTCTAATACAAAATCGACTCTTATTAAATATAAATTCTATAAATACTTATTTTCCTAAATAAATTAATCTTTTTAATATCTTCACCCACCAAATAATTTAACATCTCCTTAAAAAAAATAAAGGATTTCTACTCTGCAGATGAATTTTACTATAGTTCAACGAATACAAAAATCTACTGCAAAAACTATTTTCATAAATCAGGTTTGTAATTTTCATGTATGTAAGTTGTATTTTGTTTTATTTCAATTAGGTTTCGCTTTTATCTTTTTTTTTTCTTGTCGTAAAAATTTATTTATTTCTAATGTCGTAATCCTTACTGTTCCCAATTTGATTCTCCATATGCACAAGTTTTGCTTTTTATGGAACTTTTGGTGAACTTAGGTCATATTTGATTTGAGGAAAGGAACCATAGTAAAAAAAAAAAAAGGAAAGTAGAGTTAAAGGAAAAACATAAAGAAATAAATGGGTCATGAAACATTTTCCTATGTTTGGTTGTGCAATAGAATTATGAATGGAAAGAAATAATTTATAAATTAATTGAATATAAATATCTTTAACATTATTGAAATATATAATTTTTATTATTAAATTACATTTTGAATTTAAAATTTGATATTAATTTTAATAAAATTAAATAATTTTTTATTAAATTAATAGTATAACAATTTATTTTTTAGGAAAAATTGAAAAATAGACACAATTAGGGGGCCTTTAGTGAAAATGAGACACATCATAAGAAATTTTCATGCCATAGATACTTTCCACACAACATGACCAAAATACCCATGAGAAATTAAATTTATTACAAAACTCTTCATTTCCCTCTTTTTCCATAGAATCGTCTGTCATTGTCAAGCCGTCAACACTACTCGACACCGTCCGAAATGCAGCAAGAGGAATTCGACATGACGATCGTTTGAGGATTCAAGCAAGAAGACGCAGAAAGAAGCAAGAATCGACACTATGGTAAGTTACTTCCTCGGTTTTTTTGCTATTTTTGATTTTTTTGGTAGTTTTCTGGATCGTTTGATGTGATATTTGCATTATGAAGAATAAAAATGACGTTTAGATTAGGCATAAATAGAGATTTATATACGAAATTAAACATTTGAATTTCTTAGGGTTTTGGGAATTGAGTTTCGGATCAATTTTTGTACTTATTCTGTGTTATGGGGCTAAATGAAGTGTTATTAGGTTGATTTTGTGGTTTGATATGTATGAAAATGGTGGAAACCGACGGTTTTCGTCGCGACGAAGACGATGAAGAGTGTTGGTTTTATACTCGACACCCAACATTAAGTGTCGAGTCCTATTGGATACACCAACCGACACTCGTCATCAGGGCATTTTCGTAGACATTGAGTATCGGTTTTTTGAAAACCGACATCACGATGTCTCAAACCATGTCTCCGAAACTCGACATAGCTGTAATTGGGAATGTCGAGTGTCGGTTTTATGTAAAATGACCTGATGGCGAGTGTTGGTTCGTGCATCCGATAAGACTCGATGAAAGTTTGTGGATATTTACACATTTTTGTATAGTTACATTTTTTGTATAGTAGCACGTGTTTTCCATGTATAGGGGTACGAAAACTTGTAAATATATTTTCCCGGATGTATTGGTATATACGCGTACGTTGTTCCATTCCACTCATACATGAATGTTTTACACTGATACGCAAATGTTTTATACATTGACGAAGCACATAAATGAATGTTTCATACATGATTGTTTTATACATAGACAAAATCTCATAAATTAAAGTTATTCATTTGAACTAGTCTCCAAAGGAGTAAAATAAGTAGACTACCTCGCTTATAGCAAACAAATAATATGACATAGACAAAAAAAATCCCCTTGACTACATTTGGTAGACATCATCCCCTGTCATGAAGTGGAACTGGGTTTCGGCAAGTTTGACGATTGTGCCCGGAACTTTCACACCACCTGTGAGTTCGAGACAAGCTAGACTCATCGACGGAAGGGATTCGATTCTTCCGAGGATGACCGACTGGTCTCCTCATGACTGGTAGTAGAACCACTCTGCTGCGTTCCTCCTCAGGAACCATCCAATCCTCACTAACTCCAACAGGAACAACTAGCAGAGCATATGCATGTAGTAATGTTTCAGTCGTATACCAATGGGCACAATAATCATGGCATGTCAGTAGATTCATACGTTTGCAAACAGCTAATACATGTGCACACGAAAGCCGGTCAAGATCAAACATTTGGCACGTGCATGCTCGAGCGTGCATGTCAACGACACTAACACGGTCGTTGCCTCTCACCTCATACATAGTAAGAGAGATACCACGAACCCTTATATGTTCTCTCTCCTTTAAACTCTCCTTCATCAACTTGTTAGCCCACGAGAGATGTAATTCTGAGTTAGCAAATAACTGTCGACGCTCACAGAACCATTGCTGCAAGTTTACCCAGTAATAATTTGCTAACAATGTAACCGAGAGGAATCGTGTATGTCGTAAGCAGCTGTTCATTGACTCAGCTATATTTTGTTGTCATGATGTTATACCGTCGGCCATGAAACTGTAAACATGCCATTTATCGATTCCAATCTCTCGAAGATAAGTTGCTTTTGCTAGCATATACGATTTAATTTATCGCATATGATAGTTGAAATCAGCACAGTAATATGTCATTGCAGCTCGGGAGTATATATCCAATAAAGTCTTGTCCTTGAACGTTGCCTTCAAGTTACCCTTCAGATGATGGTGCACAATCCATGCAGTGCATGAGGAAAAATTGCTACAACAGCTCGTTCAATGCTATGATGGCGGTCAGAAATGAAAACAAGACCTCAGACATTTCCTACAACATGATCACGCAACTGTCTCATGAACCAGTTCCATGAGTCATCATTTTCAGAATGCCCAACTCCAAATGCCAATGGGTATATTTGTTTTTTTCCATCCATACAAGAAGGCAAAAACATTGTACCTTTATTTCCCTTTTAAGAAAGATCCATAAACTACGATAACTGGCCTAATTGATGATGCAAATCCAGCAATAGAGGCCCCCATACTCATGAAAAAGTATCTAAAATGGTTGCTGTCATCAATTTCTAAAGTCGTTTTGGTCCCCGGGTTTGCTTCCTCAATCTTGTATATGTACTAGGAGAGTAGTGTGAATGATTCCTCATGAGATCCATGAAGTTCTTGCAAAGCTACCTCCTTTGCCCTCCATGCCTTGTTGTATGTGATATTAACACCCAATGACTCCTAAGCATCAAATATAATATCCTTCGGACGATAAATTCTCGATGCCTCAACGAATTTGCTCTTAATATGTTTCCCTATGACATGTGCAGTTGCCTGTTTGTGATTTGGGTGAAGTCCGGCTCCGAAGCATGTGTGATGGTTTTATAAATTTTCACTTCGAAGAAATGTGAATCGGCTACCTTTGTGGCACGTAAATGCCATTTACAAGATATAGGACGGCAGACAACCTCAAAACTTGTTGCGTTGGAGTTCCTCACCTTGAATTGAAAGTTGCGTCTTAATGCCAAATTTGATAACTTCTCACGAAGCTCCGTTTTGCTGTTAAACATCTACCCAACCGCAATCTCAATCCCATCAACTACAAATGATGAAGCATTATCGCCATCTGCGGATGATGAATGCACAATAGGCGGCATCCACCTAAATGTGTTAGCCCAACGGCTATCATTTTCAGAGCCCAAATTAGCTTCTTCATGTATAGGATTTGCATCCATTTTCGGCTCATTATTCGACACTGGATCTTGTTGATGTTCGTGTAGTGGAGGAGTAGGTGCGGAGTGAATTGGAGAAGGAATGGTAAACGACACATCCTGGTTCACATCATTGAAGATCTCCGTCTGTTCATCATCATCCAAATGTGAACCGTCTACATCTTGTCCATCAACAATAAAATCATCCAAACCTTCGACATCAATCTCAATACGAATAGTGCAATCATCATTCTCATCGTCACCATGCTCACTAACATCATCACTACCATCATCATAATCTTCATCACTACCATCGTCATCATTAACATCATCACTAGAATTATTAACATCAATATTACCTAAACTCTCAAACTCTCTAATGCTATCGAGATGACGTACTAATCTCGATGGCATCGATGGGGGCAACCCTTTTTCATTTTCAACTAATACCCCAACTGACTCATGCCCTACATGCCCTAAACATTGCTCAAACTCAATGCCAATGTCATCATTCAATTATGGTTGTGCACAAACAGGAGTGGACTCACTTAATTGGTTGCTTCCACTTGCTAAGTGAAACAAAGAGGGATGACAAGATCTTTGTCGCCTTCGTATTGCATCGGATCCTGACCCTGTCTTCACTTCTCCCTATCTTCAACTTTGACAATTAATGGTGTATATGATTGTTGGTCCTCCAAACAATGTAAAAAAAAAAACAAACATCTTTGTCAGTCTCAATAGGAGTCAGCATTGGCGGAACACCTTTAAGAGCAAATTGAACCTCTAAAGTCATGTTATGCTTAAGAAGATCCCAACCCATTTCAGTACTAATACACTCAACCAAATTATTATAGGTAGCACACCTACGAATTATCAATGGCTTGGCCCTCCCACCAGTGCACAAATAACGACCATTCTCTTGCATAGTCTAAGAACCATTGTATAGAAGAAGGATGCGTAAAGTTTTCATATCCTGCACTATAAAGACATATCATATGAGGTCCGTGGACAAAAAATCCTTACGAAATTGCTTAAATAGGTCACAAAAACGACAATTCTGCCTAAACGCTCAACATATCTAGACGAAATCTAGCTCGACGGTCGACACTCGACACATGACACTCGTCGAACCGCACTCGACACACAAACTTGACTAAATACACATCCGACAATTGACGTTGTCGACACTGCACTCGACGCACTAACTCGACACTCAATTGTAGACTCGACGAACCACACTCGACACACAAACTCGACTAAATGCACATCCGACAATCGACGCTGTTGAAACTACACTCGACGCACTAACTCGACACTCGACCATAGACTCGACACATTCCCTCGGCACTCACATTACCCCTCGACATGTCGAGAGTAGATCCGACACATCGAGTGAAGTCGCTCGACAAATCATGTCTTCTTTCCCGTCAACTGCGATACTAGATTTTCTCAACGAATTTGCAGTTTTCAGCAAATTTTGACACAAACCGCACTATCTCTAAGCTTAGTTCAGATACATATCCCTATTTTAATCTACATAATGCGGTTGACAGCTATCGGAATAATAAATAACGAAAACATTACAACCTACTTCAACATTCTTGCGCCATTTAGAGAGAGATTAAGGAGAGTTTGTCTTACCTTGTTACCCACTTCAACTATATGATTAAACAATGAGATGAAATGAAACAAAACTGTTGAAGAGTGTTTCGGACAATGCAGGAAGGAAGGAGTCGAGTTGTGTTTCGTTTCTTTCTTATTTCTTTTCTAAATTGAATTGTTAAGGGCATTTTAGTCTTTTTATGAGGAAAGTATCTATGGCATGAAAATTTTTCAGGATGTGTCTATATTTCACTTAAGTCCCCTAATATTGTCTATTTTTTCAATTTTTCATTTTTTATTATAAATAGTTAAACTTTAATTTTTTCTTAAAAAATAAATAATATATTTTAAATTATAAAAAAATATTGTCAAACTAATGTACATTCGTTAAATAAATATATAATCATTCATAAAAAAATTAAATAAATTTGTAGAAAATAATTACCAGATTGTTTTAAAATATTATTAAACTGATATAGATTTTTAAAATTAATTAATTAATTTAATATACAAATTATATATTAAAAACTAAGAAAAATTTAAAAAATTTTTGGTCGACTACCGCTCTCTACTATCAACGACCACTAAAGCTCACGTATGGAAGTCACCACTAACTCCATTGGGATCGTCATCCGACGATTTGTTTGTCCGTGCAACTTTTATCACCAGAGAAGTAGTTGCTTTGTGCACATGGTGAGACTTCGGATTGCCATATAACTTCTCTTTTGCCAATAAATTACGCATCCCACATCGATGATGTTATCTCTGATGAGTGGATCGCTAAACGACAATCACCTTGGTACCAATGGTGACGATGGATGCGCGTATGTGGCTGTGGTCAGGAGTAACACCGTCGAAAACAATTTTTTCAAAATTTGTAACTTTTTTTAAGAAATATAAAATTTACAGTTTTTTAATTTTTGTAAAAAAATTAAGTTAATCAATTATATTTAGAATTTTTGTTATCTATTTATAAAATAATTTAATCAATTATTTTAATAAGGTTAATTTGTGATACATAAAAAATTTACAAGGTTAGTTGAATATTTGAATAGAGGAAAAATATTATGGATAACCCTAAGTTTAGGCCTAAATACACAAAAAACCTCGCATTTTTTGAAATAGCCTCAAATAACCTCACGTTAACTTACTGCTATTAAGTTGAAAAATTTTAAGGGTATATTAGCAATTGGTTACTCTTAATAGATATTCATTCTTTTTTACTATTTCTCTATTATTTTCTTTTCTTTTTCTTCTCTCATTTTTTGTCCACGCACATAACCTAGTAATAGCGAAAATTTTCAGAAATGGCCCCAAATAGGGGCCCTTTTTAGTTTTAGCCTCTCTCCCAAATATTTTCAACACAATAGCAACCTCTCATACAATTTAGCAGACTTGGACTGTAATACACCTATTCTAATAACTCTCTCTAACTAACACTAAACACCACCATTACTCTCTCTCTCTAACTCTTCCAAAACATAAATTAACTTAAAATCAACCAAAAAAAAGCATATACAACAATTAAACACTCTATTCTATAATTTAAACATCTAAAAGAAGGCCAAAATCGAGTTCTAAAGCTTTGGAAAGGTAATGTCCCTCTCTAACTATGCTCCAAATCATTTCGTAAACTTTTTAGCATGACTTGAACTATGAAATTCATCTCATATGTCTACAAATAGACGAATAATCGTGAATAGAGTTATATAGATAACTTTTTGCAATTTGGTGTCTAAAAATCACATTTTTTCTTTGGTTGTGGAATTGGGTTTGGTAAACGTCAAATTTGACAATTCGACATCATTCAACGGGGTGACAGTTCAACTGTGAAACTGTTGAACCATCATCAAATCTCTGTCAAACTGTTGAAGTGTGGTTGAACTACGGTTCTTCCATTAAACAGTCGTCAAACCTTATGGTCGAACTATCGAAGTTTCGTCGAATTAATTAGACAGCTCGATAGTGGACCTATTGGACTGTCAAATTTTTTGATCGTTTAGTCGATTTTGACCTATATTGAAGATTTTTGTTTTGTTTTCAATATATTTTCACTAATTTTTGGACATGTTTGACTTTACAGATCAAGTGATTGATGGTATCGAATTTGCTTTATTCTTTGGACATTGGGAGGTTTTACCTAATGGAGATTACGTTTGCGTGGGTGGAGAGGGTTTGTCATTAATGATTCCAAGATAGACGTCTTGCAAATAGTTTATGCAATTGATATGTCAAGACCGTGGATTAGATGGCTGTAGAACAAGGTTCACATTGAGTGCTCAGTATAATATTAGGAGGTATGTTTTGGCTATTCTCATGAGAAATGAGCGTGACTATAAATTTTTGATTGGAGATAGTTTGAAACATTTGAAAGAATACAAAACATTATAAGTTGAGGTTTAGCGGCATGTCAAGTGAACAACTAGACCAACCATTGTTGTTCCTACATAGCACGTTGAAACTTCAAAAGTAAAGGCATTTGAGCAACCCCAACAGTGTACTTACTGTATTCCGTCCTTCATGAATGTTGGTGGTGATGTTAATGTTGGAGGTGATGGCAGTATTCAATGGGGTGGTTCTTTACAAAGGGGTGATGTTAATGTTGGAGGTGACGTTAATGTTAGTGGTAATGTTAATGTTGGTTGGGGTGGTTCTTTTAGAGGTGATCTTCTTCACGGCATTGACAACATCAAAGAAGAATTTGAAGAGGTGTCAAAAGTGAAGGATAGTTACGAGGGTGGATATGTTGAAAATGAGGGAGATAATGTTAATGATATAGCAAATGAGGGACCACATGTTGAAGGGCAAAGTGTAAGTGATGGTGATGACAATGATGAGGCAGGATTACATTTGTCGAATCCATTTCCAACTCCCTTGGGTTTGACCGATTGTGGATGGGCTAGCAATGAGGTGCATGTGAACTTCGTCTCTCTATATAAAATTAGCAAACTCCTACTCTACTTGCTTCACAAGTCTATTCACAAGCTAGATTTGGTTGTATTACATTGAATGAAAACGGTTATTTGGATGCCTGTAACAAAAAATTTTGCTGAAAACGGCTATGAGTTTGAATGCTTTGACATTAGGGAAGAAAGAAAGGTTATGGATTTGAAATTATAAAGGGCCATTAATGTAATTTTAGGGGTTGGTGATTATTTTGATGAAAATTTTAGGGAAAATTTTGGGGCCCTTTATGTTTTTAGCCTAAGTCTATAAAATATTCAGTCACGTTAAATGACAACATTGCCTTCTTTTCAAATATCAACCCCTAGCCTTCTCCTTCCCTCCTCCCTCCCTCACCCGTTTCACACATTGTTGTTATCTACATTGTTTCATACACTTAATTTCCTCCATTATTCAAAACTAATTTCATAATCAAAGTGGGAAAGACAAGACTCAAATCAAATCAAACCAGAGATTTAGTTCAAATCAGTCGCGAAATCAAAGAATCAATCACTGTTTGGGACTGCAATCGGGTATGGGTTTCTCTGCATTTGTTTTGTTCTATCTTGTTATTTTGTAATTTGTGATATGATTCTTGTTTTTGTTACATGGGTTCCACTGATCTGTTACATGCTATTTGTAGAGAGAGAAAGTATGTATGTAAGTTTGATTTCGGGTTTAGTGATTTTAGGGTTAAGTAATTGTAATATATTGCTTTCTATTGTTGGAAATGATATTGGGTGTTGGAAAATTGTTTCTGTCTGATTTGGTTTGATTTTGATTTGCATTTATGTGTTTGTTTGGAGGTAGAAGATGATGGTTCGACTTTGTTGAATTGTCGAACTACCGTCAAACTATCAAATTAACTGCTGGTTGTTGTCGAAGTGAAATATTAAATTGTCTAATTGTCTAACTATTGTGTCGAACTACGATCGAATTATAATATTCCTTCATCGAACTATTGAACTTTAGAATGATATCTTATAGATGATGGTTCAATAGTTCGACTCATTACTTGATAATCATCAAAACCATCGAAGTCATTCGTTGAATTGTCGAATACATTTTGAACTGTTGAATTTTTTGTAATTTATTTTAGTCCTATTTGGTCCTTTGCGGAACCCTTGTTGAACTTATTGATAATGGCGTCAAACCATTGAATTTTATTGTCGAAGTTTTTGTCATTGTCGAATTGTCAAAATGATCAATTCGATAGTTCAATTTGTATGTCGTTAAACTGTCAAATTTTTTGATAGATTTGGTATTTTCTCCATTTTAGACATGTGCTTTAGGTCCTAACCAATGTACCCTTCATTTCAGGTTTATACATAGAGCCCACAAAGCCAAGGCTCACGTTTGACCTCAAAACATTGGATACCACGTGGTTTGATAGGGTTATTACGGCTATGGTGGGTTTGGATTGCAAACTATCTAGAACAAGCTAAGCAATAAATAGAAGAGGATGTTCAACAAGAAAACGGGCTTCAAAGAGCTGATGAAGATCCATGAACTGACTTTATCGAGCAAATTGGTCCATTATGTTTTATTGCATGAGCTGCAGACCCATGACATAGAGGACAAGGAGTTGTGGTACCTCATGTGTGATAAGTTGTCATGATTCCACTAGTTTTGCGAAATTTATGATATGCTAAGTTTGTTTTGATAGTGGAATTGTTGATCATATAAGGAAGGCCTTAGATTCTCCGCACATGAATTCGCTTTTATCATCAGGCTGAAGTTCGGTCCACCACTCGAGTTCTCCAAGGACCCAAAAAACTGCTTGCATGACAAATATTTGAAGGAATTTTTTGTCAGTGGCAAGCATATAAAGATTATTCAATTCAAAAATTAGATCGAGTCTTTAAATTTCTCCAAGATTAAGGACTCAAATGCAGTGAAATTGACTACATGTTGGGTGTTGGAGCATCTTCTATTAGGCCAGCTTAAAACAGTCTGATTAATTTGGATTACCTTGAACTAGTTGATGATTTGAATACATACAAAGAGTATCTATGGGGTATGTTGGCATGGAGGGAACCTATAATGGCCTTAAAAGTGGTGTGTTGGATCGGGCCGCTAAGTATCAACAAAGGTTCGCCTCAAAAGAGACATACAAAAGGGAGAAGTACAACCTTTACGGATATGCCTATGCATTTCAAGTAATTGTATTGTATTTTTGTTTGTTGCAATTTCTAAGGAGTGTCTATTGTTTGCATTTTCCCGTTTAAAATTTCACTTGTGTTGATGTAGATATGGTTATACGAGGCTATTCCATTTATATGTTCATCATACACAAGGAAGGGCGAGATAAGATCCCCTACATTTTGAGGTGGACTAGCATTACTAGGCTTATCATAGCGATCGAGGTGTTAAGGGACATGTTTGGTGGTTTGCTCTGGTAAAGACATTTAAATTGTACAATAAGTTGTGCAACGGTTTATACACATGTCGGTTATTGAACTCACTACTTGCTCATTTGTTATGCAGCAGGGTGATACCCCTAGTGTGAGCTTTCTATCAGAGGCCGTAGAGTAGAGTAGCGACCTATACACTGACAATCGGCAGTGGATCAAAGGCCCGGGGCCATTTGTTGAATGGGTGAAGGCCAACGAGCTACCGCTACGTGTGACTCGTAAGGCTCGAATGAAGGGCAAGGGAAAGCAACCAATGGTGAAGGAACATTAGACACCTACTACTGGAGTGCTTGAGGAAGCACCTGCCACTCACTCTACACATATAGAGGGTCGGGTTTGTATTTTAGTAATTAATTAAAAGTACATTACAGTTACAACATATATAGAGGGTTTTTTACTCATATCTATGATTGTGTCATGTTTTCTATGTAGGCGTCTTTTGAGTCTAGTATTCACCACTCTCTCCTGGAGGCTATTTAGAATGAGTTTGCAATCCATCATGCAGAGATGGCTGCTACTCTTGCTGATTATTTTAAAGCAGTCCAAGAGCTGAGCCTAAACATACTAAAGAGATTTAGGCACTACACGATGAGGTGTAGGACCTTCACAAGGAGGTTTGGGAGCTAAGAGATGAGCAAGCTGTGTTTGCTAAGGATGTCAAAGTTAATGGATATTACATTAAATATAAAATTGTGGGATACTATGTCAGAATAAGGATGATGCTGGACCAGCTATTATTTCATCCAAGAGGAAGTGAACCACTCAAACTTGATCCCCCAAAGTCACGGCCACCCCAATGTAGATGATGCACAGTTCTCTTCTGTCATCGATAACGTGGTTCATTTTTTGTAGACTAATACTCCGGAGATCCCAGTCATGTACTTATCCCAAGACGTACATAGTGACTCACCCAGCAAGAGTATCCGCATTCTTGGGTCCTGGCCTGTTACGAATTAGATGGTAAAGTTGTAACCCATAGAGTGCATCTGAAAGCCCAGGTCTTACATAGACCTTACACAGATCTAGACCCCTAGGCTAAAAGATAGCGAGTATACTGTACGTGTCATGATTTACTACTGGTAGTAACACCACCAACATCCTCACCCTTACAATGGGAGTCTATGTTTGACCTATATTTTCAGAAGTGTTATAAGGCCTGGTGCGCTGCCGGTTATCTACGGATCCAGCTTGGACTTGACTACTTTGGAACTGGAGCTTCTTGGTTCGCAAATATTACTAGAGTAGGCTCGTGGCTGGGTGATGACATGAGTATCTTGTTTTCAACTATGGCATATCTTACATTAAATATTCATATTATACCTGATTAACGTAATCCACTATATTTGTTTCGCAGCATATCAACTCTTTCATGTATTTTCTTCGGGTTAGGCAGAGCCACTATCCTCAGGTGATATCTCAGCATTTCACAGCCCTTGATCATGGCTTCTTTGTATGTAATCACGAGTTTCTATTAGTTGTTCTTTAACTCCTTAACCAATTTGCCTTTTCATCTAACATTCACTTACTATCTAGACAGTCTTGGATGGCAAGAACTTGCGATAGGTGCAAAGATAGCCTAGATAGCATCGCATAAGAGCTACTCCTTTTTTGATACGCAGACGACCTCAATATGAGCGATGGATTCATGTGGTCCATGGTTGATTATGTAAGTCCTAGAACAATTAATACTTAGTTGTAATCTTTTGTCTAGGTGTTATAAAATTGACGTTTTCCTCTTGTAGGTATATGCCCCAGTAAATGTGAGTGGTCAGCATTTGGTTCTATTGCGGGTCTCATTTAAGGATCGAGAGGTCGTTTTGTACGACTCATAGACACAAGAGGATCTAAAAAGCTATCACAAGTTGATTGACTAATGCATGCCTCTTGCAGTCCTAGGTCCTCTCTCATAGAGATGTCCATTCGCTTCTCGGACCGCACTAATGTCTCCCATTACACTAATCTGTTTTCCATCTTTCGGGCTAGAGAAGTGGTCCCCAACAGCCTCCAAGTAGTGGTGCATGCGGTGTGTATGTGTGTATGTATGTATGTATGTACACGGATCTACTTAGTTCAAGAGTTGGCATGGAGGCGCTAGCTCATGTCGACGAGGAGAGGCTAAGGAAGCTAGTGGCAATAAGGATATGGCATTTAGGGGGCATGGATCACACGAATTTTTTTTGGAGGCACTCATTGGGGGAGTAGCCCCAAGATGGGTGTTTTTGCACTATTTGTTACGATGTTCATCAGCAGTATATGTCCTGACATTTTTTTGCATATTATGAACTCTTTACATTATTAAGATGTATATGGATTATAGTATTTTTCGCTATACATATGTATAGTTTAAATTACTATGATAAAATGAAATGCATCAATTGCATTTGATTAAGTCAATGGAACATCAATCAAAAGGCAACATCACTTATACTGATAATAAGGATGTGGTTAAAACAATAAGTGGGTCAAGATAGTACAAATGCATTCAATATACTGTGTCGTATATTTTCAAGAGTAGTACAATTGGTTGAAGTTCAATGTAAACAAATTTACCCAATCTGAACTCATTCCGACTGGAATGACTAGTAAGGCATAAGCAAGCACCAAATGTTCATTCTAGGATAGTGGATTACAATAAGGGCCTAACGATCTCACACCAGCATAGCGACAAGCGGTGATGGCATATTCGTATGGTAGCTGATCCAACTCAAATACCCTACAAGTACATGTCCTAGCATGGAGATCCACGACGTTCAAACTACTCCCTAAATACACTTGTACAAGTGTGTATTAATCGGGGCCACATGAGAAGTGTCAGACTCATTTTTTCTTTTTGTTAGTAGTGCCTCAGTCTACTTCATTAAAACAGATGAAGAATCAACAGCTACAGAGCATCGCTTATGAGACCACTCTTGTAAAACCTATTCAACATAAATAAACAATAAGTTAGCATTAAAGCAGTTAATAATACATTGTTGTTAGCACATTGAATGTCATCAACTAACCTGACCGTAGTATTCACAAATGAGTTTTATGCCCAATCCTTTTGATTCTTTCATTTAGTTGTTCATAGACTTAGTAATGTTGGTTGTGATGATGCTGTCTCTAAGATCGAGAAAATGACACCTTGTCCATTCACTTGGGTTAGATAGACACTCTACGACGCCTTCACTGATACCTCTAATGCACCCAAAAAAATGATTGAAGTTTGCTTAACGATTAGCCTTGGCTGCATCGATAAAGGTAGCAGAAAGGTAGTTATTCTTGAACCAATGCTTGATATTAAACTCGAGATGATGCATGTATATACCAAAAATGGCGTGTGCGAAGATGTTAGTCATGGTCCTAGATGCTTGCGTGTCTATCGGCAATGATAACCAGGTTATGGACGTGTCCAATGATACCATGAAGCCTTGACATGAAACAACCCTATGATTCATCATTTTTAGAAGGACTGAATCCGATAGCCAAGGGACTATCCTAACATTGTGCCATGAACAATGTGCCCTTATACTTCCTATTCAAGAATGTGCCATCAATAGCCATAATAGGCTTGATTAAAGTCAGGAAACCACTTATGATGCACCCAATGCTAGAAAATAATATTTCAAGTGGTTGCCGGGATCAAGTTCAAGTGCTGCCATAGTTCTAGGATTTGTTGGCTTAACCATGCAAGAGTATAAAGGTAAAAGAGCGTATAATCTTCAGCAATTCCATAAAGTTGATTTAGGGCGGCCTCTTTCGCTCTCCAAGCCTTTTAGTAGCTTATCGTGTGTGAAGGTCTTTTTGAACGTCCTTACGAATTGCTCTTGGATGATATATTCTTGAGGCATTCACAAACTTCTCCTTCATGTGTTTTCCAATGAGATCGACACTTCTTTGCTTATGCTTAAGATGAAGCCCGAAATCATCACATGTGTGTTTATTGTTAAACACCTTCACTTAGAAGAAATCAGTGTCGTTGACATCCGTTGCTCTCAAATGCCATTTACAACATTCCTCCCCACAATCAACTTCGAACCATGGTTTTGATAACCTTGCTACCTTGAACTCGAAGTAATGTTACAATGCCATGTTCCCCAACTTGTGACGGAGTTTTGTTTTGTTTCCAAATATCTGCCCTACCAATATTTTGCCACTATTAATTTCATATGTGTTATTCTAAATTGTGTGTATGCATGGTGGTAATTAAGGCATGAACCGAAAGACATCCTCCACACTTCGCAGAATGGCATCATTTCTCACATGGTTAGATGTACCGGCATCTGTCCGGGACTTGGAATTGGATTTGACAATTGCATTCGACCCACATCATTGTCATCACCATCACTACCCCCTTTGCTTTGGCCATATGGTTACTAGTTTTTTGCATCCTTATTGCTTTCTCCCCCGTTATCCACCTATGGACCATCATGTGAGTTCCTTACTCTTGACACCTCTTCAAATTCTCCTTCGAGGCTGTCAAGCCTATGATCAACACCAACCCTGAAAGAACCACCCCATCCTACATTAAGATCACCTCCAACATTAGCATTACCTTCAACATTAACACCAATGCCTCTAACACTATGATCACAACCAAGGTTAGCATCACAACTAGCATTGACATCACTAGCAACATTAAGATCACCACCGACATTAACATTAATGCGAACATTCACAAAACGTGGATTTAGGGAAACTACAGTCTTTATGTTTCTCAAACGCCTCCCCTTTTGAGGTTTCAACCCACTGTGTTGGATCAATAATGGCTGGTCTAGTTCTTTGATTAAATGCTACTCAACCTTAACATGTAATGGTGTGTATTCATTCAAATGTTTCAAACTATCTCCAATAAAAAATCTAAAGTCACGCTCATTTCTTATGGGGAAAAGCCTAACATACCTCCTAATATCGCACTGGGCACTCAATTTGAACCTTGTTCTACGGCTATCTAACCCAAGTTCTTGACATATCAATTGCAAAAACTGTTCGTAAGAAGTCTCTCTTGGAATCAATAATTAAACGCCCTCTTCGCTCATGTAAACATAGTTCCCGTTAGGTAAAACCTCCCAATGTCCACCAAAGAATATAGTAAATCTGAAACTGTCCATTTGTGAAGTCAAACATGCCCAAAATTTAGTGAAAATACATTGAAAGCCAAAAAAATACCCTCCCCAACGGTTGAAAATGGGTTTCTTTGTCCAAAAACTAGACAATTCGATAGTGTACTATTGAATTGTCTAATGGATCGACATCTATTCGACGGTTCAACGATTGTGTTTGACAGAAATTGTATTAGTTTGACAATAATTAGACGGTTCGACAATAGAGTTTGACATCAATTCGACAATTCGACATATATTCGACTGTTATTCAACAATTCGATGGAAATTTGACAATGGTTTGACAATTCAACTGTTGCACTATAGAATTTCCATCGAATTGTCGAATTAATGCATATAGACCAAGATTGTAGAAACTTGCAGGAAATGAGATTTTAAAAAATGAAATTGCAGAATCAACCTAAATATATCTATTCCAGCCATTATTCATCTATTTCTACACATGTGAGATGGATTTGTATGTTCAAAACATGATAAGATGTAAGAATGAAGGAACTAAACCTTAGTTAGCGAGGGACATTACCTTTATGTCTTTCCAAAGCTCTCCAAATCAGATATTTGTCTTTTTTTTTATATTTAAGTTGTTAAATGTAGAGTTTCATTAGTCTATTTTTACGTTGATTGCACGTAATGAGCATAGTTGTTGCATATTGCCTACACGCTTCTTACATATTGATTGCATGCAATTGGCACGTTTGTCGAACGTTGCCTGCACACTTTTTGCATGTTGACTGCATGCAATTGGCACGACTATTGCAACATCACCTGCACACGTTTTGCACATTGATTGCACGTAATTGGCATAATGTCGAATTGAGCATTGTTGCCATAAAACTTGGGCACTAAGGTATTCAATAGAAAGAGAGTTTCAAGACTTCTAATCCCTTGTTGAAAGGGAGTTGTAAACACTAGATTTTTGAGTCTCGATGATGAAACACGAATGTATGATGAGCAATGAAATGATCAAAGTGGCCATGGAAGAAAAAAGAAAAGACTCGAGACGAAACCAACCAAAAGCTTTGAAAACCAACATATGACTTTGAAAAATCACAGAAATTAATCAAGAAGGAATCTATGAGTCATATACTATTGCGAAGCTACAGATGTCTAGTTTTCATAAAAATTTATAGATAACAAATTAGAGTTGAACTCAAGGAGTTATGCATGATGAAACAAGCAAAGGTTAGAGGGGACTGCATTATAGAAAGAGGAAATAAGGAGGAGTGGTTGGCCACCACCAGCAGGCAGTGGTGGAATAGCTGACTGACTGTCTACCATTGGCTGAAGATCGTCCCACAATTGACCGGTACTTCTCCCTTTATTTTTGGAAAATTTCTTGAAAATCTTTCCTTTTTTGTTTTTTGTTTCCTTTTTCAACTTCCACCTTGAACTATATAAATGCCCCTCCTTACTTTCAAAGGCATCCAAAAATCTCTTTCCTCTCTCTCTAAGACACTCTTGAGAAATCAAGGAGTCTTTTCCAGTTTAAATATTTTTTTGAAGCGTTTTTAATTGCTTAGAATTAAGCATGTTTAGGTATGTCTTGAGAGCAATACTCTCTTCTTTCTCTTCTTTTCTTCTTTAACTTTCTTGCTTAGAATTAAGCATATTTAGGTTTGTTTATGCTTAGAATGAGCATGATTAGGGTTTTATGCCAATACTTAAAAGCATGTTTAGGGTTTTATAGAATTGTTTAACCCTTTATTTATCTTGCAAGACGGAAATGCTTGTCAAGGTAAGTCATCAATATCTTTTTTTTTTTTTTTAGAATCAAGCTAAAAGTTTATTTTCTTTGTGAATGCCTAGAATCATGTATAAGATCACATGTTTAGAATCATGCTTAAGAGCACATGATTAGAATCATGCTAAGAGTCAAAGTTATGATAATTTTCTTTGAAGCATGCCAGAAATAGCATAGAATAGGCAAGAATTGCCTTGGTTGGTTGAAATTGCCTTGATTACTTTGATTGATTAAATTAGACTTGATTACCATGAATTAGACCAAAAATGCCATGATTTGCTATGATTGATGTAAATAGGCTAGAAATGCCATGTCTAGGCTAAAATTGCCATGCTAGATAGAATGCAATTATATAATTATCAAATCTAGGTAGAATTGCCATGATTTTAGTTTATGGCTTAATTAAAATTTTAATTGAATTTTTATGAATGCATGTATGAAATACCATGATTAGAACTTGTTGATTGTATGATGCCATGAAGTGAAGGTGGACTCACATGACAGTAAAGGACCATCACTTAGAATGAATGAATATGATGAATGTATGCTTGAAGATGTTTGATAAGCATTGAATAGACTCACATATGGTGGTGAAGAATTCACTATTTATCAAGTCTCGAATTGATTTGTTAGATTTAATATATGATATGCATGAGTATGCAACGAATATTATGAATTGAATATTTGAAGTGCCAGAAGTAGTTTGTTTTATTGTTGAATAACAATTGATGTAATCTTACTCCCATTCGCCCATGTTTGAAAGGAAATGTAACTCTACTCTCCTAACTGCCTTCTTTCTATAAATATACAATTGTTTTGTTTGGAATCACCTTACATGTCTTTAAGAAGATAAAATGAATAACGTGTGCATAAAATGAACAATATAAATGGACTATATATCAAGGTTTAGCTATTCTTATTTGGTATAGCCTAGTGGAGGCCAGATTTACAATTAGGCAGGCCTAAGGCTTATATCTAACTTCTTAAACCCATTTCTAAAGGGATGAGGGTAGTTTAGGTCCCGAAGTGAGGGATCAGATTGCCATCGTACATTTTTCTGATAGAAAATTGAGTGGCGACTCTATTCTCCAGACATGCTCATGGCTTGTTTATGTTCCTTTGAGTCTTGAAAAAGGCTTTGACATATTATCGTGATGGCAAACCCTTCGGTAGGATGAAAGCCCCCTTCACAGTGGTGACCTTACAAGGGATATAAGAAGTTGATTCTGATTGGGATACCAAATTCTCGTAGCTTACTTTCTTATGTTGAGTCCTTGTATCACCACACTTTGCATGCAATGAGCACGAATTGCCCAAACTAGCCGTGTGGCATTGGCATGAGAAGTCTTTAGCTCCATTCGACCCTTAGATGACTTATTTTGGTGTCACCACCTTTAAGCATGTACCATTGACTTGGTTTAAAAACAAACTGGCCTAAGGGTGCATCTTTCGGTTAAAAGAGCCTAGACCATTGGACCCTTGAGAGTCAAGCCCATATAGATGAACTCTAGAAATTTTTATTAGGATGAATATCCAATACCCATGTTGAAATGCATGTCCATGGATGTAAATTCTACATGATTATAATAACATTGACTTAATCTTGTGGAACCATGAACGAATGCCCCAAGTCAAATCACCCATAAGAACAAAATGGGGGCATGTGCCATGAGTTAAGGTTATCATGACATTTAGAGCCATGTTTTGATAATCATGAAAAATTCAACATCAACTTGAATGCTAGAATTACGAAAGAGAATCTCGCATTCCCACATCCCATGATGATGACTTGGGAATGAAACCAAAATCCTAGAAAATAGGCTTGACCTCATGTGTTGGAAGGAATAAGGTTGGAAAGTTGAAAGTCTGTCTATGACCTTGAATGAGCATGCATTGCATAATATATACATGCATTTGCATACATGGCATTAACACCTATGTTTTGCAGCCATCATAGCTCCGGTTAGATAAGGCAGTTGCTTACCAAGACTTGAGACCATATCGATTGTTGAAATAGCTACACCAAACTACCATGCCGAGATGACAAAAATGCACGTCGACATCACAGCACTTCAACAACAGATAGCCCAACTTATGGAAGCTATGCAAAATGGGCCCAACCAAGCAAATTGGCCTTCTCTAGGTAGACATGGTAGTGATAAGGGTGAGATGAGCCAAGGTAGAGATAGGGGGAAAAGCCCGGCTGTCCTAAATAAACCCAAATTGGGCAAGTAACTGGCCAAGGACATGGAGAAGGTTCAAGCTCTCTTAAAGAAAAAGGGGCTGAAAGGGGTCGAAGACCTAGATGACATCTTGCATATTAGGGACAGTGATTTACCATCAAAGTTTTGCATGCCAGACTGCCTAAGTTTAATGGAGAGGGTAATCCAACGATGCATTTAAGACACAGTATACCGCTGTCATGACCACCACTCCTTTGACAAAGGAGTACATTTTGAAGTGCTTCATGCTTTCTTTAGAAGATGATGTGATGGTATGGTACCATGATTTGCCTAAGTGGGTCTAATAGGATTGGGAAGAACTATCCAAACAATTTGTAGAGCAATATCATCACAATACCCAATTGGGGGTAACCTTGAGGGATTTGGAGATGACTCGACAAAAGACCAATAAGACTTTTTCTAAATACTTGGTTCATTGGAGAGCCAAAGTTGCCAAGATGACCATGAGGCTTGTGGAGAGGGACCAGGTCCATATAGTGATCAATAAGGCCCATTCTTTTATTGGAAATAGGTTGTGGGCTTTCTAATAAAAACTTTTAAAGACTTGTATGATTTAGACATCCAAATAGAAGATTTGGAGGCCAAGCAAAAGAACAACAATAATAACTACCTGCAAGGAAACCAAGGGCGGTATGACCAATCTAGTAGGTAAGATAATAAGGATGAAGAAGTGCATGATATGAATCAATCAAGGAAGTTCAGTCAATTGAGATGGCCCTTATACAAAGTATTTGATAAGCTTGATGCCTAATTTGTGTTGTTACCGCTAATATCAAAGCTTCCCCAAAACCCCAAAACCCACACCTAGCTAACCACAAGCACATGAATATTGTGATTTCCACCAACAAGCCAGCCATGGCATCGAAAAATGCCACCGCCTTCGACATGAGATATAAGACCTAATCGATAATGGAAGAATTCCCAACCCAGAGAAAGAATAATGATGTTTTGAGAATGTTATTTTTGTTGTTCGAACTAAAGACATGTGAGTTGTGTGCTCTTTTGATGATCATTGATAAAATCATGATACTCACTGGAAATAGATTTTTGGTAATACATGAGATTGTGTTGTTTGCATGCTCGACACTTTTTGCTAGATGAGTCTCACTCTTGATTTCTTCCACATTTGAGCACAATAGCCATGAATGTGGAACTTTTTTATCACGTAGAAAAGCTTTATGCAAATAGCGCTTTGTGTTGAGATCTCATAAGACTTTAGAACCCGCTTGATCACCGCTCGAGGCGAAATCCTAGGCTTCGCAACATGAGAGAAGTGATTTAGGCCTCCTTTGGATTGATTGAGCCTTGCAAGCCCACTTATGCATAAGTCATTGTCCTTAGTGCACCTCGTTGCACCTAATCAAATATTTTCTTTGTCAAACCACAAAATTTATCCTTACAATGGAAATTTTTTCCTATATAGTACCTTTCACCTAGAGCATATGAACATTCTAGAAAAGAGCATTGAGAGCCATGCTTATGTGAGAATGAAAGAAATTTCAAAAGTTTTGTGCAATTTTTGGCTCAAAGAAGAAGAAGAAAAGAACAAAAAAAGAAAAGAAAAGAAAGAAAAAAAAGAAAAGAGGAAAATAGAGGAAAAAAGAAAAGAAAAGAAAAGGAGAGTGCTAATCCCATTGCCCGTAAAGTTTAAGGGTATAGCCACTCAAAATCAAAAGCAAAGCAAATGTTGCGGATGAAAACTTAAAGTCTGGGGTTTTGAATATAAGAAGTTGATGCTCTCATTTAAGATATAGCATTTAGCATAAGGATAGAGCATGCATTCACGAGGCATAAATACTTTTCTTGTAGAAAGCATAATCTAAAACAAAGCATAGTCCAAAAGTGACTAGGTTTTGTATAACCATAATACAATATGAAATATTAAGGGTAATCGTAAAGGAAATGGGTTCATCACTTAGAGGAATAGCAGTAATAGCAACATAATGTGCAAGTTGCCTAGATCAGACAGTTTAGTCTCAATGAGACCTAATAGAAACAACATGATGTACAAGTCACATAGACCAGGTGGTTTAGTCTTGATGAGACCCAATAGAAGTAGCGCTATGCACAAGTCGCCTAGATCAGGCAACCAAGTCCTGATGAGACCTAATGGAAGCAGCCTGATGTGCAAGGTGCAAGTCACTTGGATCAGGCTCCTTAATTCAGCACAATGTGCAAGCCACCTTGATTAGGCTCCTCAATTTAGCACGATGTGCAAAGCTACCTAGATTAGGCATCTCAATTTAACACGATGTGTAAGCTGCCTCGATCAGGCTCCTTAATTCAGTATGATGTGTAAGTCGCTTGGATTAGGCTCTTCAATTCAACATGATGTGCAAGTTGTCTTAATTAGGCTCCTCAGTTCAACACAATGTGCAAGCCTCCTCGATAAGGCTCTTTAGTTTAGCACGATGTGCAAGTTGCCTTGATTAGGCTCCTCAACTCAACACGATATGTAAGCCTCCTAGATTAGCACGATTTGTAAATTGCCTAAATAAGGCTTTTTAGTTTAGCAAGATGTGCAAATCATTTGGATTAGTCTCCCAAGACAGCACAATATGCAGATTGCCTGGATCAGGTAACTCAGTTCGAGAAGACTTCTCTCAAGTAGTGCGATGTGCAAAAATAGTTCCATGTAATTGAGACTTAATGATCGCTTGAAGTAGCACTATGTGCTAAACACTTGGAGCAAGCCAAACTTTCTCAAAAGAACTCAAACGGTCTAGAACAGACTCAATAGTCTGTAAGAAGTATGTATTGCCAGGAGTAGGCAATCCAGAAGGTATCTTAGGCATCATCTTGAAAAAGTCACCTCCCTTGAAGAAAGGATCTACTTTGAAGAAGGTGTCCACCTTAAAGAAGGCATCTCCTTTGAAAACCGAAGTCTACCCTAAAAGGGGAATTTTGAAGTAGAAATTTGAAGTTTACCTTAAAGAAAGAAGTTTGCCTTGAAGATGGAAGTTCAAATTTGATGTTCATCTTAAAGAATGAAATATACCTTAAAGAAAAAAGGTCACCCTGAAAAAAGGATTGAAAGAAAAAGAAGATCCACAGTCAATAGATAATTGGAAGGGCAAATAGTTTACCAACTCACAAAGAAATTTGAGCAACCTTAGTCAATGGATTTTTGACGATCGAAATCACATGAAAGAATTGCTCTGCAAACTAGAAAGCAATTCGTTGAAGGACACATCGAACAAGGTAAATTTTGAAATTGATTTGAAATAATCAAAAGATGTTTGATATTTTGCAGGAACTTACAAGAACGATGAAGAAATCCCTAGTGAGTCCAAGAGTTCACAACATATCAAGAACTTTCCCTAGTGGAGAGCAAGAATCTACAAAACATGCGAATGAAAGGTCTAAAAACTAAGAAGATGCAGTACGATAGAATTCTCTCCAGTGAGTTTGAAGAAATGAACGAGAAAAGAATAGAAATAAGAAGCACTCAAAAGAAGGGCATGAAACCTAAAGAATAAAAAGTGATCAAGGAAGAATGAAGAACACTCAGCTGAAGGCATGAAGAATGAAAGGTCTAAAGATTGTGAAGTAGTGGATAATAGACGTTTTTCCAGTTGGCATGCATTAGAAGAAACCCTAAGAAGTAGGCATACTTAAAAGTGTTTTAAGCCCTTAGAATAGGCACAAGACCAAAGAAGAGACACACTGAAGAGTGTTTAAAAATCGTAAGAAATAGGTGCACTTAGGAGTGTTTTAAGCCCTTAGAATAGGCATAAGCCCTAAGAAGAGGTACACCGAAGAGTATTTAAAAACCCTAAGAACTAGTTGCACTTAAGAATGTTTGAAGCCCTTAGAATAAAGACAGTGAAGAATGTTTTCTATGAAGTAGGTCCACTTAAGAGTATTTGAAGCCCTTAAAATAGGTGCACTGAAAAGTGTTTTCAAACCCTAGGAAATAGGTACACTTAAGAGTGTCTCATCATGCATCATAAGGATACATTTTATACATCATAAGGATGCATCTATCCTCACTAGAAGAGTGCACATCATGCATCGTAATGATACATTCCATGCATTAGAAGGATGCATCTATCTGCACTAGAAGAGTGTACATCACGCATCTTAAAGATGCATTTTATGCATTAGAAGGGTGCACTTTAGCCCTTAAATAGGCACAGTAGCTGTCAAGCGAGCACACTAGCCCTTAAATGGGCACAACTCTTTTGCGATAATTGAAAACGAGAGCATACTATGAGAAGTCTATTAGAATGTAGATGAGGGCAAAAATGCCAAGAGGAGAAGAGTGAAGATGGAGTAAGAGTTGTCGACCTTTGTGTGTCACAAACTTCGTCCAAAGTAGGGGGCAAGCTTTAGAAATTATTTTTTGAGGCTTGATGATGAAACACGAATGTGTGATGAGCAATAGAAATGACTGAAGTGGCCTTGGAAGTAAAAAGAAAAGAGTTGGGAAGAAACGAACCAAAAGCTTTGAGAATTGACATGACTTTGAAAAATCACAAAAATTAATCCAAAAGGAATCTGATGATGAATCATGTATGATTGCTACGGATGGCTAGTTTTCATGAAAATTTATGGATTGCAAATCACAGTTGAAGTCAAAGAGTTACGCATGATTGAGGCAAAGGTCAAAGGGGACAACATTGTAAAAACAAGAAATAATGAGGATAGGTGGGCCACCACTGCCAGCCGGTGGTGGAACTGCTGACCAGCTGTCCTACAGTTGAAGTCGAAGAGTTATGCATGATTGAGGCAAAGGTTAGAGGGGACAACATTGTAAAAACAAGAAATAATGAGGATAGGTGGGCCACCACCAACTGGCGGTGGTGGAACAGCTGACCAGTTGTCCTACTATAGCCTGATGGTTTTCCTATAGTCGGCCAGCTATCCTGCCATCGATTGGTGGTCCTCCTACAGCTGGCTGATGAACACTTAAATATGCATTTTTAATAAGAGTTTAGTTCATCATATTGCATTAATAGTGTCATTAAATTCCTCAACTTAAGCATATTTGTAGCATTTGCATCCTTGGAATTAATTCCTCTTAATTTTGGTTTTGTTACAGGTTCGGTAAAATGGGTATAACTCTCTATTTATAGATCAGAATGGTGCAATTCTTAATGTTTTGGAAAGCTGATTCAATTGTCTACAAGATTACATTTCACAAGCATCATCAAATTCGGGCTCTTAGTGGACCAAAATTGGGCTTGAAGTGAACCCATCTACAGTCTCGGCCCAGTCTGACCAGGCCTCAGTATTTGGACCGTATCTCTCAAAATACGTATCCAAATTGTGCAAATCAATATGTTCTAGAAAGCTGAGAGAAATATCTACAACTTTCATGAAGACATGTGATTAAAATTCTCAACATTTAAATGTCAAAATTGATGGTCAAAGTCGGTGCCTAATGATCCCAATTGTCAAAGATATTTACAACTAATATTTGACAATTATGCCCTTGTAATTTGACAAGTTTGCCCCTGGATGTATCTATAAATAGAGGTGCCTTGTGACCCATTGAGGGCATCTTGGCCTTGGCTGGAACATTTTGGCTTTGGCTAGGATCTTGTATTGTGTTTTGTGTGTTTATGTTATTAATGAATTTCCTTTTTCTTGCATTTTATTTTCTTTCTATTATAATGTTCTTCTAATTTCTCTTTTGCTAAGGTGAAAGGGTGAAACCCTTGATATGAGAATAAGGATTCTCTAACCCTTAATATGTGCTTAATAATCTTAATCTTATAATGTTTATTCAATATGATTTATATTTAATTTCTTAATCAATCTTGACACCACTCGTAAAGTGGAGGTCTTGATCCATTGTCGACAATCCTTGGCACATCAAATGCTTGGATCCTTTCTAGATGATGTATGGTTCTTCCTTACCGACACGAATCTAGTTAGGAACCTTGATTTGTTGTAGACATATGTGATTGGCACATTGGATGCTTGAACCCATTTACAAGAAGTGGTATAAATATTGGTAATGAAACAAATATAATTCATATAACTAAAATGGGTTAATTATCCTTATTTGAAATATCAAGGGCGGATCCCCTAACCTTAGCCTTCATTGTTATTGTGTTAATTCCTCTTGTATTTTAATTATTCTATTGTTTATGAACTTTTTATTTTATTTACTATGGTAGGTTCTACCACCTTATGAAATTGTTCTTTAATTTACTATGGTTGGTTATACCACCTATTTCCATGGATGGTTTTACCTCCTCTTTCTTTTTGTTTTATATTTGAATGGTCGGTAATACCGCCTACCATCTTACATATTTATTGATATTATCTTGTCATTTCTTTGAATTATTCATATCATATTTGCTTATCTTATAATTTGTAACGCTAAAATCCTTCCTCGTGGATCGACCCCGGTCTCACCGGGTTTTATTACTTCGACACTCCTATACTTGGGAGACAATCCTTTTTCGGATGTGTCAAGTTTTTGGCGCCGTTGCCGGGGAAGGTAAAAATTGGCGTGCAAAATTGTAAGTATTCTCTTTTCTCATCTTAGATCTAAATTTTTATTGTGTGTTCATCTTTTCCTCTCCCTTCTTCTCTCTTTCTTGCATGAAAATTTGGTCACGAACATCTAGTGGTAGACTTGTTAGAAAAACATCATCTTCCTTAGAAAACATGGCCGACAATCATGAGGAAATATTCACGGATGAAGGGGACAACCGTTCGCAACAAAATGATCAAAACCAACGAAGAACCCTCAAAGACTACATGAATCCGGTAAGGACTAGTGCACCATCTTGTGTAGTTTCTCCTCCAGATTCAATCCATTTCAATTTCAAACCAAGTTTTGTTCGACTTCTACCCACTTTTCATGGCCTTGACATGGAGAACCCATATTCGCACTTGAAACTCTTTGAAGAGGTATGTAGCTCCTACACTGACCCAAATTGTAGCATAAACACCATTAGATTAAAGCTTTTTCCTTTTTCTTTAAAAGATAAAGCTAGAACATGGCTACAAAATTTGAGGTCGAATTCCATCAGTTCATGGGATGAGATGAAACAACAATTTTTGAAAAAATTTTTTCCTACCCATAGAACAAATTCTCTTAAAAGACAAATTTCTGATTTCTCTCAAAAACAAGGAGAAACCCTTTACCAATGTTGGGATAGGTATAAGGAACTACTTAATACCTGTCCTCACCATGGGTTTGAAACTTGGAGAATAGTTGCACACTTCTATGAAGGGTTAACACCTCAAGATAGGCAACTAGTGGAATTAATGTGTAATGGAGAATTTAAAGAAAAAGATCCTGAGGAAGCACTTGACTTCCTAGATTCCTTGGCAGAAAAGGCACAAAATTGGGACACTGCTGGCACCTATGAGGTACCAGGCAAGGCCCCAACCTCGACATCCAATAGAGGCATTTACAACCTTAGGGAAGACCATGACCTTCAAGCTAAATTTGCATCCCTAGCTAGAAAAGTCGAAGCTTTAGAGATGAAAAAGAGTGGTCAATTGAAATCTATTCAAGAAAATGTCTGTAACATTTGTGATGACAATGACCATTCTACTGATGATTGCCCAACTTTGCCTGCCTTTAGGGAATGTCTCCATGAAGAAGCCAATGCCTTGAACACTTTCAAAAGGCCAAATCACAATCCATATTCACAAACCTACAATCCTGGTTGGAGAAATCATCCAAATTTTAGCTGGAAAAATGATAATCATGCACAATCTTCACAAGTCCCTTTTCAAACACGACAAAATTTTCAAAATTCTCATGATCATGCATATGCTTCTCCTCTTAGGAATGACCTTGAAGAGACATTGCATTCATCATTACAAAGCAAGAGACTTTCAATAGTCAAACTGCTCAAACATTAGCAAATTTGTCAGAAACTCTTGCAAAATTTGCATCTACATTTAGCATCCAAGAGAAAGGAAAATTTCCTTCTCAAACATTGCAAAACCCCAAAGATCAATCTAACTCAAATGCAGGGAGTTCAAATAACCATTATTTTGACCAAGCCAAGTCAGTCATGACCCTTTCGCAATGGTAAGGTTGTTGAAAAACATATTCCTAACCCTTGTGAGAAAGAAGAAGAATCGATCTCTAAAAGGCAGGAAGAGGTTGCCAAACCAACGCCTAGCGAAGAGGAAACCAAATCCTCATCTATGCCTCCATTTCCTCAAGCATTAGCTACACAAAAGAAGCCAACTCACAATTCTGAAATCTTTAAAATTTTCAAACAGGTAAAGGTCAACATTCCCTTGCTTGATGTGATCAAAAAGGTACCTTCTTATGCAAAAATTTTGAAAGACTTGTGCACTATGAAAAGAAAACTAAATGTGAAAAAGAGGGCCTTTCTAGCCGAGCAAGTAAGTGCTATTCTTCAAAATAATAATACAGTGAATAAAGGATCCATGTTGTCCTACAATTTCATGTGTTATTGGAGACCATAAAATTGAACAAGCTTTACTTGATCTTGGTGCTAGTGTGAATTTGCTTCCATATTTGGTTTTTCAGAAACTCAATCTAGGTGAGTTAAAACCGACTTCTGTGACTCTTTTGCTTGCTGATAGATCAATTAAAAGTACCAAGAGGAGTAGTAGAAGATGTGTTAGTTCAAGTCGATAAATTCATTTACCCAGTGGATTTTATTGTCTTGGACACACAACCAGTGGAAGTATGTAATTCAATTCTGTACATTTTAGGGCGTCCATTTCTAGCTTACCTCTAATGCTTTGATTAATTGCAGGATTGGAGTCATGAAGCTATCTTTTGGGAACATGACATGGAACTTAATGTTCAATATGTTGCAAACAACCACATGACAGAAGAAGATGAAATTTTTTTTTTGAAAGGGAAAGGGCTAATATGATCGAATCTATTGTGGAAGATCACATCCAAAAAGGGAGTTCTTCTGACCCTTTGGAAACTTGTCTAGTGAATTCATTAGAATCAAGCATGGAACTAGAGTCTGATCTTTCTGATATATGCTCTTTATTGGATTGTGCACAGGTGATGAAAAAAGGCTCAAAATCAAGATTTGAAGAATTGGGGCAAATGAATGAAAGCAAGGAAAATGAAGCTCCCAAGTTAGAATTGAAGCCCTTGCCTGAAGGACTGAAATATGCATATCTTGGGGAGAATCAGACATATCCGGTGGTAATTTCTTCATTCCTCACATGCGAGCAACAAGGTAAGTTGATAGAAGTGCTTAAAAGGCATAAAAATGCAATTGGGTGGACTTTAAAAGATATAAAAGGCATTAACCCTTTAATTTGCACACATAGAAAACATTTAGAGGAAAATGCCAAAACATCTCAACAACCTCAAAGGAGATTAAATCCACACATGAAAGAGGTCATTAGGGCTGAAGTTCTTAAACTACTTGATGTGGGAATTATCTATCCTATTTCTGATAGTAAGTGGGTAAGCCCTAAACAAGTAGTACCTAAAAAAATCTGGCATCACAGTGGTTAAAAATGAAAAGGGTGAATTATTGCCAACTCGTGTCTCATCTAGTTGGAGGATGTGAATTGATTATAGAAAATTAAATGCTGTCACTAGAAAAGACCATTTTCCCTTACCCTTCCTTGACCAAATTCTTGAAAGAGTAGCAGGAAACCCCTATTACTGCTTTCTTGATGGATACTCAGATACTATCAAATTCCTATTGCACCGAAAGACCAAGAAAAGACCACATTCAGTGCCTTTTTGTGCATTTTGCATTCAGAGAGAATTGCCTTTTGGACTTGTAATCTCCAGCTACCTTTCAAAGCATGCTAAGAATTTTTAGACATGGTCGAGCATTGTTTAGAAGTTTTTCCATGGATGATTTAACTGTCTTTGGAAACTCTTTTGATAATTGTCTTGAAAACTTAGAAAAAGTCCTAAAAAGGTGTGAAGAAAAATGTCTTATTTTGAATTGGGAAAAATGTAATTATATGGTCACTTCGGGAATTGTCTTAGGTCATGTGGTGTCTTCTAAGGGAATTGAAGTGGACAAAGCAAAAGTAGAATTAATTTCCCATCTGCCTCCACCAAAAACAGTTAAAGAGGTTCGTTCATTTTTAGGACATGCTGGATTTTATAGGAGGTTCATAGGAAATTTTAGTGCTATATCTAAACCTCTTTGTAACCTCTTAATAAAAGATACTTCCTTTGAATGGACTCAAGAATGACAAAATGCCTTTGATACACTAATTGGACTTTTAACAACTGCTACATATGAATCTCCTGATTGGTCCTTGCCTTTGAATTGATGTGTGATGCAAGCGACTATGCCGTTGGTGCGATCTTAGGACAAAGAAAAGAAGGTAAGCCTTATGTGATATACTATGCAAGTAGGACTTTAAATGATGCACAAATAAATTACACAACAACTGAAAAAGAACTACTTGCAGTAGTATTTGCATTGGACAAATTTCGTTCTTATTTAATTGGGTCTCCCACAATTGTTTACACTGACCATGCAGCTGTGAGATATTTAATGTCTAAACAGGATGCAAAACCTAGATTGATACGGTGGATCTTATTGCTCCAAGAATTCAACATCACAATAAAGGATAAGAAAGGAGCCGAAAATGTCGTTGCTGACCATCTTTCAAGACTAACAACAGAGACATTAATTGAAACTTCACCTATCAATGATTCTTTTTCTGATGAATTTTTATTTTCCGTTGCTACTGTACCTTGGTTTGCTAATATTGTAAATTTTCTTGCGACAAGGAAAATGCCACCTCATTGGAAAGCTCAAGACAAAAGAAAATTTTTAACCGAGGTGAAAAATTTTTACTGGGGTGATTCGTATCTTTTCAAATATTGTCCGGATCAAATAATAAGAAGATGCATACCCGACAATGAGGTAAGTAGTGTCATTAACTTTTGTCATTCTGAAGCATGTGGAGGACATTTTTCATCTAGAAAAACAGCTGCTAAGATCTTACAATGTGGATTTTATTGGCCCACCTTATTTAAAGAGGCACATGCATTTTGCAAAACGTGTGAAAATTGTCAAAAATTGGGATCTATTTCAAAAAGAAACATGATGCCGTTAAATCCCATTCTTGTCGTTGAAATCTTTGACTGTTGGGGTATTGATTTTATGGGACCCTTTCCACCGTCATTTGGTTTTATGTACATCCTTGTTGCAGTGCACTATGTTTCAAAATGGGTCGAGGCAATTCCATGTCGAAACAATGATCACAAAACAGTTGTTAAATTCTTGAAGGAGAATATCTTGAGTAGATTTGGAATTCCTCGAGCCATTATTAGTGATGGGGGTACACATTTTTGTAATAAACCATTTGAAACCTTAATGAAGAAATATGGAATAACCCGTAAAATTTCTACACCTTATCACCCACAAACAAGTGGACAAGTTGAATTAGCTAATAGGGAGATAAAACAGATCCTAGAAAAAACGGTTAACCAAAATCGTAAAGATTGGTCTTTAAGACTTAGTGATGCACTTTGGGCTTACCGAACTGCTTTTAAAACATCATTGGGAATGTCTCCTTATAGACTAGTTTATGGAAAACCTTGTCACTTACCTGTGGAAATTGAGATAAAGCTTATTGGGCCATTAAAACATTCAACACAAATTTGAATGATGCTTGCAAGTTACGTAAACTCCAACTGTGTGAACTTGAAGAAATCAGGAATGAGGCTTATGAAAATTCTAAAATCTACAAAGAAAAAATGAAGGTTTTTCATGACAAATCCATTGTTAGAAAATCTTTTGAACATTACAAAAAGTTCTTTGTATGATTCCAAGATTGCATTTGTTTCCTGGTAAACTTCGGTGCTCGTTTGGATGGGCCTTTTATTGTTAAAATGTGTCCTAATGGGAGCAGTTGAAATTGAGAACCCAAAGGAATGTTATGTGTTTAAAGTTAATGGACAACGGTTAAAACCATTCTTTGAAAATTTTGCCCAAAACGAAGAGTCCATTGCTTTAATCGATCCTTTTTAAGGATTGATTTTTCCCGGTCAAGTGGCGGATACGGTACTACGTGACATTTAAAGTCGGTTTTTCAGTTCCCTAAAAACTATTGCTCACCTTGCATCCATTTTCTTTTCTTCTCTCTCATTTTCTTCACATGGATACCATTCTCTCAAAATTGCACAAACATTTTCCCTCTCTTCCGCAAAATGATTTGCTTAAAATTTATAAAGCTCGTGCAGAAAGACTAAGGTTGTTGATGCGTAAGGGTATTCCTACTGATTTAAGATGGTTAATTGAAGCCAAGGTTCGATTCTCTTGTGAGTTTTCAGATAATCTTGTGTCCCATATGCCAGGTTTGGGAAAAAGCTCTTATGCCAAAAAGCGAAGAGCGAAAAGGTTACAAGTTTGTCCCAGATGTGCAAGATGGACTTGTAACCAGCGTTGCCGCTCCTTGGGATATTTGTCTAACAATCGAGAGGAGAAACTACAGTTCATCAAGAATGGACTGAGTAAGGAGTCTTTGGATGATATCCGAACGACTATTGAGACGCATTCGTGTGGACTTGTGCAGCGTGAAATTTTTAATTTGTGGACACAATTCCGAGATGAGCAGGAACGCTATAGTCTTGGGAATCTGACTCAAAAAGACCCTGTTTGCCAGTTTATAAGAAAACTGGATGGGAAGCATATCCCCAACTCATAGAAGGTGTTTAAGCCGTTTCTAGACGTAAAACCAGAGGAAGATGTGAGCCACAGTCACAACTACTGTACATATGCATGCGTGCCATCATTTTTGAATTTTAATACCTCATTGCTGTCATTTTTGAATTTGTATCTTTTGTTTGACTTATGTTGTCTTATTTCATCATCTTTTGAATTTTTGTGCATTATTGTCAACTTTTTCAACAACCAATCGAGCTACCTAGATAGATATCATCATTAGCATACCTTTTTGCACTCCATAAATACCACATGTCTTGTTCTCTTCTTCACAAATAGTTAGAGAGTTACATAGACATGGAGGGAACTTCAAAACGTCGAATCCAAAGGATATGTGTATTCTGTGGATCTCGACCAGGCAAAAGTGAAGAGTTCGTAGCAGTAGCGAATTATCTTGGTAGGCTACTGGCTGAAAGAAAGATTCATGTGGTTTATGGGGGAGGTAGCCTCGGGTTAATGGGTTGTGTGTCAACAGCTGCACATGTAGGAGGTACTCAAGTTTTAGGAGTTATTCCTAAAGCTTTGGATGTAGAAAGTATTGTTGGAAAAACGGTTGGGAAGGAGTTACAGGTCTCCTCTATGCATGAACGCATGGCACATATGCTCATCAATTCAGATGCATTTATTGCTTTACCAGGTGGCTTTGGCACTCTTGAAGAAATTTTTCAAATTGCCTCTTGGGCCCAACTGAATCTCCATAAAAACCCATAGGGTTATTGAATGTTAAAA